>VZQC01007176.1:1031987-1169646 GCA_009823505.1 Rhizomys pruinosus | reverse complement strand
TCTGGTCAATTCTGGCTGTTTCCTTTCATGGGCTGACAGTTTGTCCAGGAGTAACCTTTCGATCCTACTAATGAAGCACAAGCAATTAGATATATAGGTATTTAAGCAGCACTAATAGTTATGGTAGGTTACTTTGGCATAGACACATATGTTTGGATGATATGTTAATCCATGAATTACATTTTTACCCCCTGATAAATATGACAGGGTCTTACTGTGGCTTATAACATCTCCTAACCTGTAGAGGATGTAGGCTTGTGGCATCAGCCATGGGTTATTCCTCCAAGGAGAGAGCCAATAGCCAATTAGATTTGGGATATACAGGCACATGACTGCCTCTGCTGCACAGTATTTCCAGGCAGGTGAGGTGTAGCTGGTGCTGACGGTGGAGTCTTGCTTGACTCAGGGAGACCCGTATTTCTTTAAAAAAATTTTTTTTATTTATTTCTGTATGTGTATGAATGTACTGTCTGCATGCAAGTTTGTGCACCCGTGTCATGCAATGCCGTGGAGGTCAGAAGAGGGTGTCGGATTCCCCTGGAACTGGAGTACTCCTGGAATTGGAGTTTCAGACGGTTCTTAGCCGCCATGTGGGTGCTGGGGATCGAACCCAGGTCCCCTGAAAGAGTGGTCGGCGCTCTTAACTGCTAGGCCATCTCTCCAGCCCCCCAAATTCAACTTTTACCCACCATTTGCGAGTTATATATGAACTCTCAGCTCTCACAGATCCTGATTCCTGCCCTAAACCTCCCTCAAAGAAACATCAGGCCAAACTGCCCCAAAATAAAGTCCCCAAACCAGTTCTGGCCTTTCCTCTCTCACTGCAGAGCGGTGCTACTGTTCCTCACAAACACCCACCCCTGACAGAAACAGACCCTGAAGAGGAGGAAAAAGAGATTAGGGACAATATAGATGAGGAGCCGGACAGTGGGGCTTCCCTGGAGGAACAACTATTTGATTATAAACCCCTAGATATTAGAGCCCTTGAAAAACTTAAGATGGCTATTTCTAACTATGGGCCTACTGCCCCCTTTATGCTCCCTCTGCTTGAATCTATGACAGAAGGCTGGCTTACACCAAATGAGTTTAACCAACTCGCTCGCGCTGCTTTAAGCAGCAGAGATTTCGTACTTTGGAAAGCAGAGCTTGCTGAACTGGCCAACGAAATTGAGACCAAAAATCTTACCTGCACAGACACTCGAGGCTGGACCGCTAAAAAGATTTTAGGAGACTCTCCCTTTAACACCTTGACAGCCCAAAGACGTTTTTCCACAGGTCTTCTTGCCCAAGTCAGACAGGCTGGTCTTGGAGCCTGGAGAAAACTACTCCCTAAAGGAAACACTACTGCAGCCCTAACTAAGCTCAAACAAGAGGCAGACGAGCCTTATAGCTCCTTTATCAGCTGCCTTACTGAGGCTGCAGAGCGAATGTTTGGGGTCCAGGAGCCCGATAACCCCTTTATCAAACAGCTTGCTTTTGAAATGCAAATCCTGTCTGCCAAGATCTCTTACGACATCACCGCAAAGAGTCCTTATCGGACTACATCCACCTCTGTTCTGGCGTGGGAGCCAGCCTAGCTACTGGAATTGCCCTACAAAAGGCGGGTAATGGCATTTCTCAAAAAACTTGTTTTAATTGCAAACAACCTGGCCATTTCTCTAGAGATTGCCCATACTCTTGGGCCACCCGGTCCTCTCCTCTTTCAGGAGACTCTTGGGAGGCCCAACGACCCCCTTTCCAATGACTCCCTCCCACTACCCTCTGCCCTAGATGCATGAGAGGACGCCATTGGTCCAGTGAGTGTAGATCTAAGACAGATGCTCAGGGCTGTCCTCTCCCACCACGAAATCAGGGAAACTCCTTCAGGGAGCAGCCTCTGCCCCCCCCCCCTCCACATGGGATGAGCCCCAGGGCGACTGGGTTCATCCCCCCCAATGGCCACTCACTCATGCCTTCACAACCCCTCAAACAATCCATTTCAGACCTCTGGAGAGCTACAAAAAACAG
Organism: Rhizomys pruinosus; assembly: GCA_009823505.1. Lineage (NCBI taxonomy): Eukaryota > Metazoa > Chordata > Mammalia > Rodentia > Spalacidae > Rhizomys > Rhizomys pruinosus. Next base: position 1,167,639 of record VZQC01007176.1, on the reverse strand, counting down.
TCCAGGACTGGAACTCTGTTCCCCCACCAGCACAGTACTGAACACCGAAGAGGGAACACAGCTTGTACCAAAAGGAGTTTATGGCCCCCTCCCGCCCAATACCTTTGGCTTAATTTTGGGCCGTGCTTCTGCCACACTCAAGGGGATAAAAATCTATCCTGGAGTCGTTGACCCAGATTTTCAAGGGGAAATAGAACTCTTAGCCTCCTCTCAACGAGGCCCCTTGTGAATCCCAGCAAAACAAAGACTTGCACAGCTAATTTTACTGCCCCTCACGGTATCCCACAATAAATACTTTAAAGAACACTGTGGCACCAGTAGTATCGGCTCATCAGAGGCCTTTTGGGCACAAAAGATCACCCCTTCTCGCCCCATGTTAACTCTTTTCTTAAACGGTAAACCAGTCCATGGCCTCCTTGACTCCAGAGCAGATGCCACAGTCATTGCTAAAAAACACTGGCCATTATCATGGCCACCGACAGATTCTCTCACCCACCTCCAAGGAATCGGACAATCAAAAAACCCACAAATCAGTTCTCAAACCCTTCAGTGGGCCGATCAGGAAGGAAACTCAGGAAATGTTACCCCCTTTGTCATTTCTGACCTCCCTGTCAACCTTTGGGGGTGAGATGTTCTCTCCCAAATGAATATCATCATGTGTAGCCCAAACGAAGTGGTTGCAAAACAAATACTGACACAGGGATACTTACCAGGCCCAGGGTTGGGAAAATATGCTCAAGGTATTAAAGAACCCATATCAGTGTCCCAAAAAACAGATCGCAAGGGATTAGGTTCCCTTTTTTTCTAGAGGCCGTGGTCATGCCTGTACCCCAGAAATATGCTGATAAAATCACATAGAAAACTACTGACCTAGTCTGGGTTGATCAGTGGCCTCTAACCCAAGAGAAAATGATGACCACTGCACAGCTAGTACAGGAGCAACTAGCGGCCAGCCATATTGAGCTTCTAATTCTCCATGGAACACCCCTATCTTTGTCATAAAAAAGAAATTAGGGAAGTGGAGGCTCCTTCAAGATCTTCGAGCCATAAATAAAGTTATGGTACCCATGGGGGCCCTACAGCCTGGCCTCCCATCCCCAGCCACTATCCCAGCTAATTATTTTAAGATTGTCATTGACTTACAGGACTGCTTCTTTACAATCCCCTTACACCCCGAGGATTGTCCCCATTTTGCTTTTAGCCTCCCACAAATAAATTTCCAGGGACCTATGTTTAGATATCAGTGGCGTGTCCTCCCACAGGGCATGGCAAATAGCCACACCCTAGTTCAAAAATTTTTTGCCCAGGCCATACAGCCAATAAGAAAACGCTGGCCACAGGTTTATATCCTCCATTATATGGACAATATACTCATTGCAACTCCTGAAAAACAACAAGGGATGGACTGCTTCCAACAACTCCAAGAGACACTCAGATTTTACAAATTACAAATTGCTCCCAAGAAAGTTCAAATTACTGACCCATACACATACGTGGGCTATGAACTTCGACTTCAACAAGTCATTATGCCAAAAATAGAACTCCATCTCTCTTCTCTTAAAACACTTCATGACTTCCAAAAGCTCCTTGGAAATCTTCAATTCGTAAGGCCGTATTTAAAACTGCCCCCCAACATTCTAGTCCCACTAAATGAGTTGCTAACAGGAGACTCTCACCCCCTTTCTCCTTGTTTTCTTACATCCCAAGCAATAGATTCCCTAAAACGAATTAATCAGGCCATTTCCTCACAACCACCTTTCAAATCACCTGTTCCTTGCCCCTATATTTCATTGTCTGTGCCACTACTCATGCTCCAGTGGGGGTATCCTGGAAGACCAAGGAGCCCCATGGCAAAGGTGGTAGACCCCTCTTTTGGGTCTACCTCCAGTATAATCCCTCAAAAATCCTAGCAACCTATTTTTGTTTAACCTCCTCCATTATTATTAAGGGAAGAAAGATGTCTAGACAATATTTCGGAAAAGAACCTGATACCGTTATAGTTCCCTATACTACAGACCAAATCGACTGGCTTTTACAAACCAATAATGATTAGGCCATTGTGTGAGCCTCATTTTCAGGAAAAATAGATAAGCATTATCCTAATGATCCCTTAATACAGTTCATCAGGATACACCCTTTGGTCTTCCCCAAGGTTACACCCCCTATGCCCCTTAAAAAAGCATTCCTTGTCTTTACTGATAGATCCTCGACAGGACAAGCAGCCTATGTTATACAAAACAAGGCCACCACACTTTCAACTCCCTTCACCTCGGCTCAGCTCATTGAGCTCTTTGCTGTTCTTCAGGTTTTCCAATAGCTTCCCATCACTCCCTTTAATCTCTACACAGATAGTGCTTATATTTCCCAGTCAGTCCCACTCTTAGAAACTGTCCCTTTCATAAAGCCAGACTCTAACACGTCTAATCTCTTCATACAGATTCAGGCTCTTATAATCAAGAGGTCAGCTCCCTTTTTTATTGGCCATTTACGCGCACACTCCAGGCTGCCTGGTCCCTTGTCGGAAGGCAATGCCCTCGCTGATTTGACTACCCGTGCTCCCCTTGCTTCCTCCCTTATCTTCCTGGCTGCCACCCCCGATCCTTTAACTCAGGCACTACATGCCCATTCTATTCACCACCTCAATGCTAATACTCTATGCCTTATGTTTAAAATTACCCGAGATCAAGCAAGAGAAATTGTTAAAAGTTGTAACAATTGTGCTCCCCATCTTCCCGTCCCCCACCTTGGAGTCAACCCATGTGGACTAGTTCCCAATGAAATTTGGCAGATGGATGTTACCCATTTCTCCCCTTTTGGTAGATTAAAATACATTCATGTAACTGTAGACACCTTCAGTGGCTTCCTTTATGCAACTCCTCACCCCGGTGAAGCCTCCAAGGATGTCCTTGCCCATACTCTTTGATGCCTCATGTTTATGGGCAAGCCTAAAATCATCAAAACAGATAATGGGCCTGGCTATATGGGAGCCAAATTTCAATAATTTTGTTCCAATCTCCAGATAAAACATGTGATGGGTATCCCTTACAATCCCCAGGGACAAGGGATTGTTGAAAGAGCCCATAAAACTCTAAAAAAGTACCCTTCACTGGCTCAAAGATATTCATACTTTTTATCCTACCACTAGTCCTCACAACCGACTCCATCATGCCCTATTCATCATTAACTTTCTGACCCTTGATTCCACCAGACGATCTGCTGTAGACCGTCTATGTCATCCAAAAACAACTGAGTCCCATGCCTTAGTAAAATGGAGGTACCCATTAACTGGCTCCTGGAAGGGCCCCGATCCAGTCCTCATCTGAGGCAGGGGTTCAGTTTGTGTGTATGATCAACAAAATTCAGGGCCTAGGTGGCTCTGAGAAAGATTAATAAGAATGGTTAATCCTCCTTTGTCCAGAACAGAGGTTTTGTCTCCACCTAAGACAGCCTCTTCTTCTCCCACAGATGTTGCTACTCCAGAGGATGATCTTTCCCCCACAGAGGACCCTCACAATCCTGATAATCCTGACCCTCATGACTATCCTGATAACCCCCAACCCACCCAAAACAAACCAAATATCAAGATCTAGTCATTATCCCTGGAACTATACCTGGGTGGTTCTGTCAGAAAGAGGAGATGTGACATGGTCCAGTTCTCGTACTTCCCCTGTCATCTGGTGGCCAGATTCTTTACACCCAGATCTCTGTCAAACTGGCACTAGGTGCAGGAGCCCCTTGGGGGTTGAACACCTTTTATTATCAGGCACTGCTCCTGCTCCCGAGAATGAAGATATCATATCTGTGCACCGTTCCCTTAAACCTGGCTGCAGCAATTACGTAAGGCAAACACGCCTTCGGGCCACAGATTTTTATGTCTGTCCAGGGCCCATCGCCCTCCCACACTTCTCAACAAGTGCGGCAACAAGTTAGACTATTACTGCGCCTCTTGGAGCTGTGAGACCACAGGAGCAGCCTATTGGAACGCTTCCTCCTGTTGGGACTATATCAAGGTTGATTGTGGGTTTAAACCCCCCACTGACACTCTTAATACCAAGGCCGAATGCAAAGCCCAAGAGGCAAATACTCAGGGCTGGTGCCTCCCCCTTAATATCACCCTTACTGAGGCAGGAATGGCAAAAACAGACTGGACCAAGGGCTTCACCTGGGGGCTGCATCTATTCCAGCACGGGACAGACACAGGAATTACTTTCACCATAAAACTCCTTAAAGAGGCCCCCTATTCAGGATCTCCCGTTGCTCTGGGACCTAACACTGCCTTGGGAGGAAAACGACCTCACCCCCCCACAAATCACCAAAACCACCCCAAAAGATCCTACCTCACCACTTCCCGATCTTTCAACCGCAACCCCACCCCATGACCAGGTGAGCTCCAAGGACCTCATTCTTGCCTTAGTAAATCAAACCTACCTGACTCTCAATACACAGACCCCAGCCTCACCACTGAATGCTGGTTGTGTTATCACTCTCCCTCTCCTTCTATGAAGGTGTAGCTGTCACTGGGACATACTCTGTATCCAACACCTCTGACATTTGTCACTGGAGGACATCTAATTGGGAAGGTCTTACATTGTCCCAAGTGGTAGGAAAAGGACTCTGTATTATGCCTACTGAGACCACTGTCCCCTCGAGTTACATACATCTCTGCAACGAGATCATTCATCCTGACAACTCTCATACTTATATTATCCCCCTAATGACACCTGTTGCGCATGCCTAGATGGCTTAATTCCATGTGTATATAACCCCATCCTACAAAACAAAGGGTTTTATGTCCTTGTCCAGATCATCCCATGATTAATCTACTATTGCCCTGAAGAATTTTTTCACCTATGGGACCAGACATCTGACATCTCTCTCTCTCTCTCTCAGCTGCTCCTGCCATGAACCTATAACTTCTGTTACCCTTGCTGTTTTGCTTGGGCTTGGGGCTGTGGGTGCAGACAGAGGCATTTCCTCCCTGGTCATTTCTAACTCCCGCTATCAGAGCTCAGTGCTACAATAGACCAAGATATCCAAGACTTACAAAAAGGGATCTCTGATCTCACTGACTCCATCTCCTCACTGGCTGAGGTAGTCCTCCAAAATCATAGAGGACTAGACCTGCTCTTCCTACGACAAGGTGGGCTGTGTGCCACCCTCAAAGAGGAGTGCTGCTTTTATGCTGATAAGACAGGAGTAGTTAGAGATAGTATGAATAGGGTCAGAGAGGGCTTAGAAAAAAGAAAGAGAAAAAGATGAACACTGGTTTAAAAATTGGTTCTCAACTTCACTCTGGCTTCCTACCTTGCTGCCCTCCCTCTTAGGCCCCCTTGTAGGATTGATCTTACTTGTTTCCTTTGGTCCATAGGCCATCAGTCGCTTGACAAGCTTCATCAAACAACAAATAGACTCCTTGGCCACCAAACCCATTCAAATCCACTATCACAGGCTCAGTCTCGAAGAAGACAATGTCGAGGCTACACCAAGCCAACCCATCTCTGTTCAGCTCAAAAAGGGTCATCCTTGTCCATGGATAAAATAATTACCAGTGCAGTTCCCCCAGAGGCCTGCTGAGTATGAAAAGGCACCAAAGGGAATGCGAGATAAAGTACTGCAAAGGAAAGGCAACAAACAGCCTGTTCTGGGTTCCTTGAGGGACACGCCTGATTACATAGAGGTTGGTGTTGTAAAAAGCTGCCCAATCCTCAGGAAAAAGACACCCTGGGAGGCTGGAATGTTCTTCAACTAGCCAAGTCTAGGGATGGACCTTCTTCAGCGCAACGCCCAAACTGAAATCTGATGATCAGGCCTCTATCCCTGTCCCTTAGTCTTGCCAATTCGAAATAAGAAAGGAGGAGATGCTGGGAGGGAGCTGATATAGATTCAACTAACCTTTGATTATATAAGTAACATTTTGGCTGGCCTTTAGAGTTAAATAATACTAGCTGATGGATTTAATTAACCTTTGATTATATAAGTAACATTTTGACTGGCCTTTAGAGTTAGACAATAAGCATATAGTGTAACCATAGCAAATAGGTCACAGTTGGCTAGATCATAGCAAGTAGATCGCAGTTGGCTAGATCAGCAACCTAGATATACATCATGCGGTTAAGTTGCTAAGCAACTCTTCCTCTTTTTATTCATTGCTAACCTTTTCACCCTGCCAACATCCTACTTCTCCAGAACACCTGCTGCCCTGAGATCTAAAGGTCCCCCCTCCCAACATCCTGCTCTTACCACGATAAATGCTAACCTGAGAAAAATAAAAATTGTCAGCTTGATCAGACACCCTGTCTTGCTGTCTGTTTCTTTGTGTCTCTTGTCCCTTCATTCTCTCCTCCAGACCATTGCCCTCCATTGAATGTCCTGCTGGTCAGGACAAAAAAAAAACCACACCATCATCTCAATTGATGCAGAAAAAGCCTTTGACAAAATCCAGCATCCCTTCATGTTTAAAGTTCTAGAGGGAATTCGATTGGAGGGATCATTCCTCAATGTAATCAAAGCCATATACAGGAAACCCACAGCCAATATCATCCTAAATGGGTAAATGACAGAAACATTCCCCTTAAAGGTAGGAACTTGGCAAGGCTGCCCCCTGTCACCACTCCTCTTCAATATAGTGCTTGAAACACTTGCTAGAGCAATAAGACAAGAAAAGGAAATTACAGGAGTACTAATTGGAAAAGTGGAAGTCAAGCTATCCCTATTTGCTGATGATATGACTGTTTACTTAAGGGATGATAAAAACTCCACCAGAAAACTCCTAGAAATGATTAATAGGTTCAGCAAAGTGGCAGGATACAAAATTAACCTAAAAAAATCAATGGCCTTTCTTTACACCAAAAACAAACAACTGGAGAAGGAATTCAAGGAGAACTTCCCACTCACAATAGCCTCAAAAACAATAAAATATCTAGGAACAAACCTAACCAAAGACACTAAAGATCTCTACAACCAAAATTGTAAACCCTTAAAGAAAGAAATTGAAGAAGACATCAGAAGATGGAAAAACCTCCCATGCTCATGGATTGGGAAAATTAACATTGTAAAAATGTCCATTCTACCAAAGCTCTTGTATACATTTAATGCAATCCCAATCAAAATCCCCAAGAGTTTCTTCACAGACTTGGAAAAAAAGTCCTTAAATTCATCTGGAAAAACAAAAGAACCCGAATAGCCAAAACAACAATGAGTGAAAAGAGCAATACAGGGGGGATCACTATACCAGACTTCAAACTATACTACAGGGCTATAGTCATAAAAACAGCTTGGTACTGGCACAAAAACAGACCTGCTGACCAATGGAACAAAACCAAAGATCCAAACATGAGCACATACAAATTCAGCCATCTCATATTTGACAAGGGGGGCAAGAAGACACAATGGAGAAAAGACAGCATCTTCAGCAAGTGGTGTTGGCAAAACTGGATCATCACTTGTAGAAGGTTGATATTAAACCCCTACCTCTCACCCTGTGCAAAAGTCAACTCCAGGTGGATTAAAGATCTCAATGTGAAACCCCAAACTCTGAAGGCAATAGAAGAAAAAGTTGGCAGCAGACTACAAGACATAGGCGTAGGAAAAGACTTCCTAAATCAGACAGCAGCTGTGCAAGAATTAAGGTCAACAATTGACAAATGGGACCTCATTAAACTCAAAAGCTTCTGTACATCAAAAGAATCAAGGAAGTGAAGAGAAATCCCACAGAGTGGGAAGAAACCTTCACTGCAGAAACATCTGACAAAGCATCGATTTTCAGAATATATAAACTACTCAAAAAACAACAAAGAAAGAAAACAAATGACCCACTCAAAAGATAGAGCAAAGAGCTGAACAGAGACTTCACAAGTGAGGAATTAGAGATGGCTGAGAAACACCTTAAGAAATGTTCAACATCACTAATCATTAAGGAAATGCAAATCAAAACCACTTTAAGATATCATCTTACTCCAATAATGTTAGGACCAGGTCAGAAAGAAGTTAATCAAAAGGAAAGGGTTAACCATGCAGGAGCAACTCTCTAGTTGAAGCAAGCCTGGTTCCCATGACTACCTTAACCACAAGAATACAGTCTGACCCTGAGTTCCTAGTTCCCAGAGCTACCTGAGGTCAGGATGAACTTTCCCAGCCCTGTAGGAGTGGTTCCTACCCCCTAAGAAGCCCATTCCTCTCCAAGGGACTTCACGTGGCTAAACACAACCAATCAGCTTAAAGGTCACCACTGCTTGCATTGTGCTTCTATAGCCTTGCAATTGTGTATGATTATGTCACCAAGTTCCTCTAGTTTGTGGCTTTGGCTTTAAAAGTTCTCTGTAACAGACAGTTGGGGTCATGCTCATCCCTGGGTGGCATGGGTTTCGTCCCTGACACATCAACAATTGGCTCCTCTGACTAATGTGTCAGTTTTCTTAATTGGGTTCTGGTGCACCAGGAAATTAAATAAATTTCGTATTAATCTGTGGCCCCTCATTGGTTAATTTTGTGAGTGTGGCAGTTGGAGTCCAACATCTGGAGGTTCCACTGAGATATGCCACCTCCACCTCGAGGGTCCTCTCCCTCTTTCTGGGATGCTGGCCAGCCTTGGAGGACAAAGCACTTTGAAAGGTACCTAGCCTAAGTTCCTGTTTTGGTTTCAGTTTTCTGTTTCTGTGGTGCCAGGGCTGCTGCCTTAGAGGAAGGTCGGACATGACCAGTTCTTCTGGGCATGAGAGAAGGAGGATGCTCTGACTCTCTAGTAGATGAACAGGGGGTTCATCTTATACTAAACTCAGGGATGGTCTAGTATCCTGGTTTTGGGGCATGGACAGTGTGTCCGGCCCTTCAGTTCTGGTCATGGCAGATAGCCCCGGCTGTCTGAGTCCTTTCTGGGTCCTCTGTGTCCTCACCGTGTTCATTTGATTTATCGTCTGTGTTTTTCTCATTACTGCTTTTGTTTCTGTTCTTCTGTACTTCAACTCTAACATGGGACAGTCTGCTTCTTCTAATCCCCTACTCCCCTCTCTCCTGTGCAGGCAAGCATGCACACAAAGAACCCATGCTGCGAGCTCCAAGCAGCTAGAACTGTTACTGCTCCACTCCCCTAGAAATACAAGATCCATCATAGTAAGATGCCAGGAAGCTGGCCCTCCTTAACAGGACTGTAAGTTAAGGTGGAGCAGGCATTTCATGAAATCAACCCAGCATTTGGGGGCTGTGAGTACAAAAGTGTTTTAAGGAGCTAACTGAAAAATGTCTTAAACTCTAAATGATTGTGTGTAAATGTGACAATGAAAAATTAATGGTTCCACAGCCCTGCACAGCCAACGTGTGCAGTAGACCAGAAAACTGAGAACTTTCTGTGCCTTGACATCAAGTTATTATATGAGATTTAAAAAAGAAAAAGGGAATCTTTCATTATATTGTCATATGTCTGTGCAAGCTGTCTGTGTGTTAACTGTTCTCCCATGTGTCTGAGATTCATGTCATGTGTGTTCTTCTGTATTGGTTTATGTTAAAAGTGGCTACTTCAAAGTTCTTTCATTCTGTTTTGTGCACATAAATTAAGTTTACTTTTGGCATGCCTCTTAAACTTTTTCAAAGGCCTAATTTGAACCCGGGTCCCTAAGTCCCTACAGAGAAAAATTCTAAACTGGTTATCTAAAGGTTTTATTTGTTATCTGTTAAGACTGGATTTGATCTCCAAATTAAACTATTTTAAAGTTGCAGGTATTCTAACTTCAGTTTCCTTTCAACTTGTTTTCCAGACCTCTAAAGACCTGATTTTTTAACCCTTATGGTTAAAACAAATGTCTGTTTTCTTTTCTCTTACTTAGCCAGGCTTTGACAGCTGTGCCACCATAAACAACATAAACAATGGCGCATGGCTTCCCCTGGATACCTGTAGACTGCAATCTCTTCCCCTGGATGCCTGTAGACTGCAATCTCTTCCCCTGGATGCCTGTAGACTGCAATCTCTTCCCCTGGATGCCTGTAGACTGCAATCTCTTCTCTCCAATGAAACAGTCTAAAATGATTTTTGGTATTGTTCATTGCCTAATTGTCTTGGTTTTGTACTGCCTTAGTAGGACCGAGTGATTCCTGACACCTTATTCTTTAGCTTCTTCCTTGGTGAAACTGTCTTTAATTATTGTATTGTGACTTCAGTTATGCCTAGCCTTCAGTACAAACTGAATATATAATTCTGTTTTTCATTATTTGTTAAAATATTTGAGAAAGTTCATAGTTTAAAACTAAAGGGGTAAAGCATCAATGACAGCATGATAAGAAAACTGTATTAGCCACCTCAGCCTTGGGAATGCAATTGGGCCTGAATGCTTTAAATGACATCTCTGAAGAATGAAAACATGTCTGATAAGGTATGTGAGTTTGTTCAATACAAACACTAGGGTAAAAATCTCTTTTATGAATGTATAGATAAATTGAATATCTATGTGGATGACACTGTTAACAGCTCTGTAATAAACTTACAGCATATTAGAAATCTATCAGACCATTGATGGACAGTATATGGTGTTTTCTCCAATGTGTGTATGTCTGTGTATGATAACAATGTATGTCTGTGCTTCTGTTCAGTACAACATTTATAGGCTGCCATTACTAAAATTAAGTTTTAAAACCTTGTGTATGAGTGTGGGTATAAAATACTGTTCACTTTTCAAAATTCTATAATATGGCTGTAACATATACAAGAAATTGTGTTCCACAGCTGGAGATTCTCAGTACTATGCAACACGTGGACACTCTATAAAGATTGATTTTATGACTACCAATCAGTTTGATATTCAAGGGTAAAATACAAGTTATTTAAAAATGTTTAAAAATTGTCTTAGACCTGAGTACTAAATAGGTCATTTGGATTTCAGAGGTTCAAATTGCCCTGGGAAGGTTTAAATTCCATTTTGAATATGGAAGTTGTTTGTTCATTTGTTTGTTTGTTTGTTTACACTGTTGGTCACCCCCCCTTAAGACAGTTTAAAATTTGAGGTAAGGTAAAAAAATGTTTAAAAAATTAATGCACAATTTCTTAGTGAATAAAGGTGTAGCTGTTAGATAAAATATCCAAATTCACATTCTGGTATTTTAAAAATAGCTCACATGAAAAACCATGTTGTGCTAATTTGTTTTAAATTCATACCATTATCATAGTTCTATATGGGGTGGTGATTCATTTTTTCCCTTTAGGGATAATTTATAGTAGTGAGAATTGTCCCTTATGTTCCTGGGTTATATATGTACAAACTGAAGCTTTAAATTGTGAACACTAAAAAGCACTATTGTGATATAATAATATATTAAAGGTAAATACACATTACTGTGAAACTTATCTTCCAACTCTTTAAGTTTTAGAGATTTGTGTTAATGGGTAACTGTTGAGTTTTGAGAACACTGCACATTTTTGTGAACCAAAATTATTTACTTTGTAACTTATTCAGCTTGGCAAGTGCTTTTGATCTGATGGGATCAATAGCATGGGATAAAATTTGGGGGAGCTTTAGGTCCTTTAAAAGGCATTAATAACCATTAGCTACATCTATTATAAAAGTGTTTATTCTAGTTTGCTTACAAAATGCTACAGTTGGCAAAAATAATAAACAAAGTATTAACACCCTATGGATGCAGTGGATTAGTAGAATAAACATTTGATAAAAATCACTTGGTAAGGAATATAAACTCTATTTTGCACTTAAAGTGAAACATACTTTTTGTTTTCTTTAAATGTGTCGCAGATCTAGTCTTTAGTTTCTTGTATGTTTATTGTGACCTGCTGTTGGTACATTAGCTTCTATAACTCTGCTATATATCTGTTATACTTGGCATATGTTACTTTTAATATTTTTAAGAAAAATTAGGTTTCACTTCTGGGGACCATATGAGAACAATCTGAATGAAACCAATTCTGGTGAGCTTGATTTAAGCATTTCCTGACTTCTGTAGGAATGTGATAATGCCCTCCCCTCATTTTTCTTCTCAAAACTGTAATTCAAAATCTGGGGACAAGTAATGTGGCATTTAAGATAGTGCTAGAAGATATTGTTTTCAGTCCCTTTATTATCTTGAGTTTGTTTCCTGGACTATGTTAAAGAACAGATTGTGTGCTTTACTGGATAGGTTTAATGCCAACTTGACACACCTGGGCTAAGAAACCTCAGTAATTGCCTTCATTGGACTGGTCCGAACCCATTGTGGGCAATGCCATCCTTGGCCAGATATTTCTATAGTGTATACAATAAGTTAAACATGAACCAGCAACACAAGCCAGTAAGCAGCATCCCTTCCTAGCCTTTGCTGCAGTTACTACCTTCAGGCTCCTGTCATGACCTTTCACTATTAGTCAGAATGTTTCCCAACAGCAATTAAAAATTTATAAAAAATATTTAAGTCAATGTTCAAGCTTTATTTATGTGTTATATAGAAAACATTCAACTGATGTTGGACTCAAACTGCCACACTCACAAAATTAACCAACGAGGGGGCCACAGATTAATATGAAATTTATTTAATTTCCTGGTGCACCAGAACCCAATTAAGAAAACTGACACATCAAGGGAGCCAATTGTTGATGTGTCAGGGACAAAATCCATTCCACACAGGGATGAGTATGACCTCAACTGTCTGTTACAGAGAACTTTTAAAGCCAAAGCCACAAACTAGAGGAACTTGGTGACATCATACATACACAATTGCAAGGCTATAGAAGCACAATGCAAACAGTGGTGATCTTTAAGCTGATTGGTTGTGTTTAGTCCAGGCTCTGGGCAGGACCTCGGGTAAGGAAGAGGTCATAAGATTAACAGTCTCTAGGGGAAGTGAACACCTGTGTGTCCCTTGAAATTCTGGGAAACTCAGACCTAACATTCCAGTCTTTTGATTATAGGGGAATGGGATGCTGTTCTCTCTTCTGTATCTGCTTTAGAGCTGAGGAGGGATGAAGTCTTGAGGGAACAGGTGTCAGGCTGGAGGGTTAGAATCTGGTCTCCCATCTTGGCAGTTCTACTTGCCAGGTATTTTGTTCCAGATCAATAGTGGCCAGTAGTTAGTGTACAGTTTTTCTGCAACTGAAAAGAGAAGCTGGTTAAGTCTATGTGAGTGTATCAGTGCACAGACTTCACAGTACCAACAAGGGGCCTAGTAGGTATATTAGTAATTGGAGGATCCCTGTCTAGAATTTTCAGAGGAAAAGAGGACCTATACTCTATTTTGAGGAATTTTAAAAAACTCTTTTTAATACTCAGGGCTCCAGCTTAACCTATTTCTGAGTTATTTTCTTGGCATGGTACAGTAGATCTTTTACCTATCTCCATGGTATTTCTTTGATCATAGTTTCCTGTTGGGGTGTTTAAAACCACACAGTTAGCACAGATAAATTAAATTAGTTTTGGTGTTAAGGTCAGTTGAGATTCTGGTCCTTAAGTGTCATTCAGGCCTTGTGCTCTTTTTACAAGTTCCATCTATGTATGGACAAAGTCAGGTCCTGCTTGACCAGAGCTTCCCTTTGAAGCATGAGGAATTTCAAACTCAAAGGGGGGAATATTAGGACCAGGTCAGAAAGAAGTTAATCAAAAGGAAAGGGTTAACCATGCAGGAGCAACTCTCAAGTTGAAGCAAGCCTGGTTCCCATGACTACCTTAACCACAAGAATACAGTCTGACCCTGAGTTCCTAGTTCCCAGAGTTACCTGAGGTCAGGATGAACTTTCCCAGCCCTGTAGGAGTGGTTCCTACCCCCTAAGAAGCCCATTCCTCTCCAAGGGACTTCACATGGCTAAACACAACCAATCAGCTTAAAGGACACCACTGCTTGCATTGTGCTTCTATAGCCTTGCAATTGTGTATGCATGATGTCACCAAGTTCCTCTAGTTTGTGGCTTTGGCTTTAAAAGTTCTCTGTAACAGACAGTTGGGGTCGTGCTCATCCCTGAGTGGAATGGGTTTCATCCCTGACACATCAACAATTGGCTCCTCTGACTAATGTGTCAGTTTTCTTAATTGGGTTCTGGTGCACCAGGAAATTAAATAAATTTTGTATTAATCTGTGGCCCCTCATTGGTTAATTTTGTGAGTGTGGCAGTTTGAGTCCAACAATAAGACTGGCTAGGGTCAAGAAAACAAATGATACCAAGTGCTGGAGAGGTTGTGGGGAAAGGGGAACACTCATCCACTGCTGGTGGAAATGTAAACTCATGCAGTCACTATGGAAAGCAGTGTGGAGAACCCTTGGATGACTTGGAATGAACTTGCCACCTGACCCAGCCATACCACTCCTAGGCATGTACCCTCAAGACTCACCCCACCTCAGAGATACATGCACGGCCACATTTATTTCCACTCTCTTCACAATAGCAAGGAGCTGGAACCTACCCCAAGGCCCCTCAACTGACAAGTTGGATAGAGAAAATGTGGTATATCTACACAATGGAGTTCTATGCAGCAGTAAAGAAACATGACATCATGAGCTTTGCAGGAAAATGGCTGGAGCTAGAAGCCATCATGCTGAGTGAAGTAACACAGTCCCAGAAAAACAAATGACTAATGGTATCCCTCATCCGTGGATGTTAATGCCAATTACCTAGTTGTAAGTATTTCTTGTCCATGGCCCCTTGAGCTTTTGTCCAAGCAGTTGGGAGTGATGCATATTGGAAACAACAACAACAACAACAACAACAGCAACAAAAAGACTGCATCAAAGAACTGACTGAAACAGTGAACTTCTGCTCAAAACAGTCAACTTCCACATGGAGAATTTTGAGAAAGACTGAGAAAGAGATGAAAAGCATGTTTAGCAGAATGCATGAGCTCTGGTGGGGGGGGATAGGGTGGGGGACACAGGTCTAGATGTGATAATCTTGTACAAAATATATATTAAAAAATAAAAAATAAATAAATAAAATAAAACAGAAAGGGACCAAATAAATGATCTAACACTACAGTTAAAAACACTTGAGAGACAATAAATGAACCCTAAACCCAAGAGACAGGAAGAAATAACAAAAATCAGAGCGGAAATCAATGAAATACAAAGAAAACAATACAAAAAATTCAATGAATCCAAAAGTTTGTTCTTTGAAAGAATAACCAAGATAGACAGATCTCCAGCCCAGTTAACCAAAAGAAAGAAAGAGAAACTCCAAACTAATAGTATTTGTCGTGAAAAGGAAAACATCACAACAAAGAAAAGACTCAGACAATCATATAAGAATACTTCAAAAACCTATACTCTACTAAGTTTGAAAACCTAAGAGAAATGGATGAATATCTGAAGTCCTGGGAACCAACAAAGCTTAACCAATAAGAGATTGACAGTTTAAACAGACCCATAACATCTGAGGAAATTGAAGATGTAATAAAAAAACCTCCCAACTAAAAAATATCCCAGGCCCAGATGGTTTCACAGCAGAAATCTATACAACATTTACAGAGGTCTTAGAACCATTACTATTCAAACTATTCAGAAGGATACAAACAGAGGGAAATCTCCCAAACTCTTTCTATGAAGCCAGCATCACTCTAATATCAAAACCAGGCAAAGACACAACTAAAAATGAAAACTATAGACCCATCTCACTAATGAACACAGATGCAAAAATTCTAAACAAAATACTTGTAAATCGCATACAGACCCACATCAAAAAGATCATCCATCATGACCAAGTTGGATTCATACCAGAGATGCAGGGATGATTCAACATATGTAAATCAATAAATATCATAAAACACGTAAATGAACTTAAAGGCAACACACAATCATCTCAATTGATGCAGAGAAAGCCCTTGACAAAATACAGCATCCTTCATGTTTAAAGTTCTAGAGGGAATTGGACTGAAGGGAACATTCCTCAACATAATCAAAGCCATATAACAAACCTACAGCCAACATTATCCTAAATGGAGAAAAATTAGAACCATTCCCCTAAAGGCAGGAACCCAGCAAGGCTGTCACCTATCACCACTACTTTTCAATATAGTGCTTGAAATACTTGCTAGGACAATAAGGTAAGAAAAGGAAATTAAAGGAGTACTAATTGGAAAAAAGGAAATCAAACTATTCCTGTTTGTAGATGATATGATACTTTACCCGAGGGATGCTAAAAACTCCACCAGAAAACTTCTAGAAATGATTAGGAGTTTCAGCAAAGTGGCAGGACACAAAAATGAACCTAGAAAAATCAATAGCCTTTCTTTACCCCAACAACAAGAAACTGGAGAAGGAATATAAGGAGACCTTTCCACTCACAATAGCTTAAAAAAAACCTGGGACAAACTTAACCAAACTTAACCCTCCCTGAAGGAGATTTAAGGTGACATCAAAAGATGGAGAAACGTTCTATGCTCATGGATTGGAAAAATTAATATAGTAAAAATGTCCATTCTATCCAAATTAATATACAGATTCAATGCAATCCCAATGAAAACCCCCATGAATTTCTTCACAGTCTCGGAAAAAAATCCTTAGATTCATATGGAAAAACAAAAAAGACCCCGAATAGCTAAAGCAACCCTGAGTGAAAATGCAATGCAGGGGGGATCACCTTACCCGACTTCAAGCTATATTACAAGGCTGTAGTCATAAAGACAGCCTGATACTGGCACAAAAACAGACTCATTGATCAATGGAACAAAATTGAAGATCCAAACTTGAGCTCTTACAATTTCAGCCATCTCATATTCTATAAAGGGGCCAAAAATGCTCATTGGGTGTCAGATAGCATCTTCAGCATTGGAGGTAAGTTAGCATCAAATGGTGCTGGCAAACCTGGATCTCCATATGTAGAACAAAATTAAACCCCTACTTCTCACCCTGTACAAAAATCAACTCCCAATGAATTGAAGACCTCAAGGTGAAACCCCAAACTCTCAGGTGATAGAAGAAAAAGTTGGCAGCCCACCTACAAGACAGAGGCGTAGGAAAAGACTTTCTAAATCAGACAGCAGCTGCACAGGAAATAAAGTCGACAATTGACAAGTGGAACCTCATTAAACTCAAAAGCTTCTGTATAGTGAAAAAAATAATCAGAGAATTGAAGAGAAAACCCACAGAGTGGGAAGAAACCTTCACCAGTGATATATCTGACAGAGCATTAATTTCCAGAATATATAAACTCCTCAAAAAACAAAAAAGTAAGAAAACAAATGACTCACTCAAAAGATGGAGTAAAGAGCTGAACAGAGACTTCAGTGAGGAAGTAAATATCGCTGAAAAAAAATCTCAAAAAGTATTCAACATTGTTAATACTTAAGGAAATGCAAACTAAAACTACTCTAAGATATCATTTCACTCAGATATGACTGTCTAAGATCAAGAAAACAAAAGACACCAAATGCTGGACAGGTTGTGGGGAAAGGGGAACACTCATCCACTGCTGGTGAGAATGTAAACTTGTACAACCACTGTGAAAAGCAGTGTAGAGAACCCTTAAAAAACTCAAAATGAGCTTACCACCTGACCCAGCCATTCCACTCCTGGGTATGTACTCAGAAGTCTCATCCTACTGCAAGGATACATGCACATCTATGTTTATTGCAACCCTCTTCACAATAGCAAGAATCTGGAAGCAACCCAGGTGCCCCTCAACTGAGGAGTGTATATCAAAATGTAGTACATCTACACAATGGAGTTCTATGCAGTGGTAAAGAAAGATGACATCATGAACTTTGCAGGTTAATGGATGGAACTTGAAGTCATTATGCTAAGTAACACAGTCCCAGAAAAACAATGGGGGGAATGGTTTCTCTCATTTGTGCATGCTAGTACCAAATTCCCCAATTGAAAGACAAGCTGGGCAATGTTATTGTTATATCTCTTTCTATCTGAAAGCAACTGTGATGTTAAAAAGTGAATCTCTTAATGAGCCCTAGAGTTAACTTACCACATACTCCCAGACATGGAAATTAATGTATATGGACAGAAGGTATATATTCACATTTTAGAGTAACATAAAATTAAAGGGAAAAAATGTGAATTCCTAAACATATATCAGAATTAACATACAGTTTATTCCTGGAGGACATAATTCTGGTACATATATGACATTTATATAGGCATATTTTGGAGCAATGCAATTGGGAGGGAACCACATAAGGACTGGGTCAAAGAACGGACTGATATAGTTAAATTCTGCCCCAAACAATAAATCTTTACAGAGAAAACCTTTAAAAAGACTGAGAGAAAGATGCACGACATGTATGGCAGAATGCATGATCTGGGGTGGGGTGGGGGGAAGGGAAAGGGGAATATGTCTAAATTGAAATGAAAAATCTCTGAAATACAGGAAACATCAATAAAAATATTATTAAAAAAAGAAGCTGCTGCACCTACTGTACCTAATCAGAGGGAGGACTGAGGAAGAAGGCACAGAACTAAGCTATAAATCAGGGATTATTACTCTCCACACAATATTGTATATTTATATTTGCATACAATTGAACTAACATGCATATTATGAGATGTATAGGAAGAATAAAAGTTTGCTTTATGTTTTGAAAAAAATACAAATGAATAAATCTTTTTTTAGAAAAAAATGCAGACTCTTGTAAATCTTATTCCAGCATGAAGAGACTGTGGTGGTTAATAAGATGTACATACACACATATATGTATGCACACATATCAGAGCAGCAACTGTGCTATACAAAAATAATTTGTATTAAACTTGTATTAACTAATTATCATAAGTTTGTGTTTATGCTCACACTTCCCCCAATATTTGGGGGGGAGGGGTTTCAGGATCCCTCACAGATACCAAAATGCATAGATGCTCAGTCCCTTATGTAAATGTTGTAGCATTTGTGTAGAACCTGCAGACTTTAAATCCTTTCTAATCATTAGTACCTAATGTAATATAGATGCTATGTCAAAATTTGCTATGCTATATACTTTTAAAAGGTATGTTACTTTTACTATGGCAAGTTGTGTGTTTACAATTTTAATATTTCGCTCTGTCCCTTGACTCTGAGGGTTAAGAATATACAGGTACAGATAGGTATATCTCGTCTGAAATATTGTTACTTAGGTAATGCAAGGTCATCAATGGGCAGCCACAATACACTAACAAGGAAGAATGACAACTTCCTTCACCATAGAACCCCTGTGAAAGGATATTCTGTATCCAATCTCCCCCTGGCTCAAGTCTCCAGACCATCCTGATACTCTTACATTTTTATTATTTTTATTATATGTGAATGACATTAGAGTCAGTCAGGAAAAGTCTGGTTGTTCTTCATGGGGTGTGCTTTACTGAAACAATGTTTTCTCTGGCTGGCATACCCTAGAGACTTTAGAAGAAAGTCTTGAAACACAAGGGCTGGAAGTGGCCTTGGAGATCATTTACTGAGTTTGGTGACAGTAAAAGGGGAAAGGATATGCATGCTTATTCAAGAAAGGAATGATATATTTCTAAATCAATGTTCAAAGACAGATATAATAAAACTCCCATGATTCATACATTGGATGAACCTAGACTAACAAGACCTAAAATTTATTAGCATAAATATGACTCTGAATAAGTAAATGTTATGTGAACTTAAGAAGTCAAATGCAATTTCAAAGAAAACTATTTTATTTTATTTATTTCTTTTTTTTGAAAGTCTTGAAATGTTCTTTTTATTTTTTAAGGTATTCTACAATATAATAGCACAGTTGTTTTCAGATAACATTGACGTTGCTCAGTTTGCCATACAATTAGGTAATTAGTGCATTTTTTAAGTGAACCAAATTATTAAGTATAAGCAATGAATGTAAGTAACATTCATGTAAAACCAATTTGCAAGTATCTATGTCCAAATTTTGAACAACCCAAGGTTCCCATAGTCCAGTTGGAGAAGCTTGTATGCACAAGCATGTTGATCAAATAGGAGTCCAGTCTATATTGCTGTAGTCTCACGATTCACCCCAATCTCTCTGTAGCCCTTACATTCTACCACGCCTCCTCTTCCACAAGTTGTTCCCTAGGCTTTGGGAAAGGGGTACAAGTGAGTGAGAAGCAAAACAGTCTATTTTCTCTGGAGATGTCCTTTTGGACTCTAGTCTATTCAGGTTGTTCCCCTTCATGGGTTGACAGCTTATCCAGTCATGCCTTTTTAATCCTACTAACAAAGCACAAGCAATTAGATGTACAGGCATTTAAGCAGTACTAATTATTATGGCAAGCTAAGCTGTGAGCATAGACACAGATGCTTGAATGGTATGCTAATCCACAAACTGTGGTTTCTCTATAAAGGGTGACAAGATCTTATTGTGGCTTATAACATCTCCTAACCACTAGAGGACATAAGCTTGTGGCATCAGCTGTGAATTATTCCTCCAAGGAGAGAGCTAATAGTCAATTAGATTTGGGATATATACATATATATATATGGCTGCCACTGTTGCTCAGTATCTCCAGGAAGTTGAGGTGTAGCTGATACTGACAGAGGAGCCTCGCTTGTCTCAAGGAGACCAATATTTTACTGTATTGCTTTAGTGGCCTTTGGTAATGCTCTCTGGCATTTCAGAGGCCAATTGCACATTAGCAAGTGACATCTCGAGACATTTTTTCATGCTTACACCAGGTCTTCGACAACAGGGACTTACTGCCTTTCTCCTTGCATATATCCCACTTATAGGCAAAAGGCCTTTATAATTTTGGGGGCTTGGATCGCCTAGCCAACATCTGCTAGGCAGAATAATTCATTGCTGATATCAGAGCTTTCCTGTACTAATATATTTTGCTTAATTATACAGCTTATAAAGACTTATCTATTGTATTTGGGTCCAAATAGAGAATTATCCTTTCACACTTCCTATGTCTACCAGTCAATTAAAAAAGGTTGTTATACCTGTTTTATAAGAAATTACCAATTTAACAGTTGGCTCTAATTTACAGTTATGGAATGAGTTCATTACCATCATGTTTTTATTTTTCTTATAAAGGGGAGAGGTAGGAAGGTTTCTCAATATCTGGAAGGTAAACTTCATTAGGGCCCATTACAAACAGTTAACCCCAATAGTATTCAGGGAGATTCTCAGTGTCTGTGACTCAGGCAGTCTGAGGTTCCTCTTTCTTTAATGTTCAGATGGGTCAGCCTCTCTGCTGGCATTTCCCAGTCCATCCTGCACAGCTAAAAGTTGTACTTTTTCAGGTATTTAGATTGGTGTTTTTACCTATGGGAACATAATTGACAAATGGGACCTCATTAAACTCAAAAGCTTCTGTACATCAAAAGAAACAATCAAGGAAGTGAAGAGAAATCCCACAGAGTGGGAGGAAACCTTCACCGCAGATACATCTGACAAAGCATTGATCTCCAGAATATATAAACTACTCAAAGAACAAAGAAGAAAGAAAACAAATGACCCACTCAATAGATGGAGCAAAGAGTTGAACAGAGACTTCACAAGTGAGAAGTTAGAGATAGCTGAGAAACACCTCAAGAAGTGTTCAACATCACTAATCATTAAGGAAATGCAAATCAAAACCACTTTAAGATATCATCTTACTCCAATAAGACTGGCTAGGATCAAGAAAACAAATGATACCAAGTGCTGGAGAGGTTGTGGGGAAATGGGAACACTCATCCACTGCTGGTGGGAATGTAAACTCGTGCAGCCACTATGGAAAGCAGTGTGGAGAACCCTTAGAAGACTTGGAATGAACTTGTCACCCGGCCCAGCCATACCACTCCTAGGCATGTACCCCCAAGACTCACCCTACTGCAGAGATACATGCACGGCCATGTTTATTTCAGCTCTCTTCACAATAGCAAAGAGCTGGAACCAATCCAAATGCCCCTCAACTGATGAGTGGATAGAGAAAATGTGGTACATGTACACAATGGAGTTCTATGCAGCAGTAAAGAAAGATGACATCATGAGCTTTGCGGGAAAATGGCTGGAGCTAGAGGACATCATGCTGAGTGAAGTAACACAGTCCCAGAAAAAAACAAACGACAAATGGTATCCCTAATCTGTGGATGCTAGTGCCAATTACCCAGTTGTAAGTATTTCCTGTGCATGTCCCCTTGAGCTTTTGTCCAAAGCAGTTGGGAGTGATGCATATTGGAAACAACAACAACAACAACAGAAAGGACTGCATCAAAGAACTGACTGAAACAGTGAACTTCTGCTCAAAACAGTCAACTTCCCCATGGAGAATATTGAGAAAGACTGAGAGATGAATAGCATGTTTGGCAGAATCCATGAACTCTGGAGGGGTGGGGGGATGGGGGGACACAGGTCTAGATTTGATAAAAAATGTATGTATAAATAAATAATAATAAAAAAATAAAAAAAATATATGGTGATCCTGGGGGTATACATCAGTGATAGAACATGTGTTTAGCATGCTTAAAACCCTAGAATGATGACCCCCAGTACCACCTAGATAGGAAGGAAGGAAGGAAGGCTCATGTTACATGACGATGAGAACAGCCTTCTGTATTAAAAAAGAGAAAGTATATATAATGCCATTGACATAATAGTTATATACATACACAAATGGCATTTATTTGCAATGTAGAGCATTAAACAAATAAGTAAAGGCTTTGGGAGATGACTCAGTGAATAAGGCACTTTCCGGGAAAGAAAAACAAAATAGAAACTACATTTGGGTTTTTCTTGTTTAATGCCAGTAAAGAGTTGCCAATTTTATTTTAAAGCAGTAACTTTTGAGCTGGGCATGGTGGCACATGCTTTTAAATCCCAGCACTGGGGAGGCAGAGGCAGGTGGATCTCTGTGAGTTCAAGGCCAGCCTAGTCTACATAGTGAGTTTCAGGACAGCCAGAGCTATAGGTAGACCTAGTCTCCGGAAAAAAAAATGACACAGATTATAAAATGAATATAATCTTATGGTCATTGGAAAAAAAACCTACACTGTTAAATAAATTATGGTATACGTGTAAATATAAGAACTTGGCAACCTGACTTTTGAGATGTTAGAATCAAAAAGATTTATTATTGGTAGTGTATTTGTTAGTTTTCTTTTGAAAGCAACTTGGGAAGTAAGGGCTTCTGTTGGCTCAAGGCCTGAGGGTTCCCAGTCAACCATGGTGGACCTCATGCAGACAGCTGTGCCAGTTAGACTATGAGGAAAGTGGAAGAGGCCATTAAATACCTGGAACCTGAGTTACAGAGGGTTGTGTGATGCCATATGGTTGCTGGGAGCTGAACCCCGGTCCTCTGCAAAAACAGCCTGTGTTCTTACCTACTGACCCACAGGTAGATGACTTTATAAAGAAAATCTTGTGCATATGGATTCATTATGTTGTTTTTCATCATAAAAAGATTTAAAAATTAGCAGTTAGTTTCTCATCATTACCACATGATGGCACTGTAAGCCCAGTAATATACTCACAGTGCCTTAGAAAATAGAACATTTTATACAAGCAATTATTTCATTGATTGATAAAGGAGAATACAAAACATCCATAGCTCCATCAACACAGGTACCATGTATTGCGCCTGCATGAATCTGCATATGGGTCTGTACATGAGTCTGTTCGTGGGAGACAGACATTTTTCTTAGAATTGAGAAGATAGAATTTCAGAAATACTAAAGTGAAATTCTTAGCCTGTAGTCTAATAAATTCCAATTTATGCTGCTTGGCAAAGAAGTTTTCCTTTGTGTTAATAAAGATTTCCTCTCTGATTAGTAGAAATAAGACAATAAAGTTAACTGGGGTGTCTGTGACACTTTGGGATATGACACAGTTCCTAGATTAGGCAAATAGGAAGAAAACAAAGAGCTGCTTTGAGGTGAAAAGCTCACTTTATGTGTGATTGATTAAGCCTGTGCCACTTCCCTCTTCAAAGAAGACTTGCTATGTTCCTGAGGAAATTTCCTGGTGAGTCAGGATGTAGCAACAGCTCTTTGGGGAAGGGCCACTTCTTCTTAGCTGAGGACATGCTGTGAAAGCTGTTCAGACAGGAAGACTAGTTTATTTTATTTTATTTTTGAGACAGGGTTTCCCTGTAGCTCTGGCTGTCCTGGAACTCACTCTGTAGACCAGGCTGGCCTCGAACTCACAGAGATCCGCGTGCCTCTGCCTCCCAAGTGCTAGGATTAAAGGGGTGCGCCACCACGCCCGGCATGTATTTATTTCTGTATGTGTATCAATGTACTGTCTGCATGCAGGTTTGTGCACCCGTGTCGTGCAATGCCGCGGAGGTCAGAAGAGGGTGTCAGATTCTCCTGGAACTGGAGTTCTCCTGGAATTGGAGTTTCAGACGGTTCTCGGCCGCCATGTGGGTGCTGGGGATCGAACCCGGGTCCTTTGTAAGAGCGGTCGGCGCTCTTAACCGCTAGGCTATCTCTCCAGCCCCCAGGAAGACTAGTTTAAAGCAAGACTGTCTACTGTGAGTGGGACTTTGGGGAGTTAGCTCTATTAACAGAAGCCAAATTGCTAAAGACTCCACCAAAAAGCTGTAAAAATGACTTAAGTTCAGTAAAATTATGGGATAAAGAAACATTTACAAAAGTAGTAGTATACCTATATATCAAAAGATAGATATTAACTATCTGAAAAAGACATTAGGAAAGCAAGTGCATTAACAATAGGCACCAAAAAAATCTATAAATGTATTTAAAGAGGTATAAAATGTCTACAATGTAAATGAAAATGCAGAAAACATAAATGGAAAGATATCTTTTGTTTATGGATTGAGGGAATTCATATGGTTAAACTATTGTTTGCTATTATCAAAAATATTCTGCCTACTTAATGCAACATCTATCAAAATTTCAATGAATAGTTTGAAGTACTGTGCCCAAAGTATTTCCTGTCTTCAGCAATAGGGTCTTACCTTCAAGTTCTGGGAAGCAATCAAGGAACCTCTGCACCTAAGGCTCACAGAACATAGTGGAGCAAGGGGTGGAGAGGATACTAATACATCTTCTACTCTGGTCACCGAAGCTACCTCATGCAATGAATGCAAAGGGCTGAAAGGTAGAAAATAAGAGTCTTCAGAGTGTGGGATCTTGGAAAGGACTCCTATATTGAGTTAACCACTCAGGGCTCCGGGATTATTGCAGAAGAAAGGGCAGAAAGATTGTAAGAGCCAGGGGAGGAGGTGCGTGACTATGTGGAACTAGAGTCTTACAGGCTCCTAAGACTTTGCCCATATGAACTACAGCGATGGTATCAGCAAGCGCAAGACCCACGCAAACTCAAACAGAAAAAAAACCAGCATAGAACTGTGGAAATGGGCAGCAGGTACCAAGCTTAGCCAAAGAACTACTGGGAAGCTGAGTACTGCTGGGAGAGGAAGGAGTGATTCCAGATAGGCTAACTAGATCCCAGAGAATGAACTTGCATTGAGCAACATCTAGGGACACTAATTTGACTTTAACAAATAGTCAATAGACTTTAACAAAAATGGCAGAATGCATGAAATCCTTTGGGGTGGGGGAGGTGGTCTGGGAGGGTGCTGATAGGGAAAGGGTACAAAGATGACAAGATATTGTATATGAAATACACAAAAAATCTGTTAAAATATACAAAAATTTCATTGAGTAGAAAAAAATGCGAAAACTCATTTTGAACCTAAAATATTCTGAATGGCTAAAGGAGTTGTGTTGGTTTGAATAAGAATGTCCCCACAGGCTCCTAGCATGTGAATGCCTGGCCTCCGTGGTGACCCTATTTGCAGAGATCTAGGACTTGTGGCCTTGCTGAAGGAAGCACAAGCTCTGAGAGTCATAGCCTTGCCCTGTTTGGAAGCTGACTCTCTGCTTCCCATGCCTACTTGAAGACATGATCTTTCAGCTTTCGGCTCTGCTGCTCCTGCGTCCCCGCCATGATGGACCCTTACCCACCTCACATAAACTCTTTCTTCTATAAGTTGCCTCAGTTATGTTTTTTTCTTCTTTTTCACCATAGCAACAGAGAAGAAACTAATACAGCAGTCTTGAGCAAAATCAGAATTGAACACATCATCATATTAGTTGACTTTAAGATATACTAGAGTCATAATGGTCAGAGTCCTAAAGTTATGTCATAAAAATAGTCACAGACTGATGGAAAGTAGTGCAGGATCCCAAAACAAATCCATGTACTTTGAGCTGAGCGAATCTCAATAAAGTATGTTTGGGTGAGGAAACGATGCTGGGAAAATTGAGTGCCTGCATTTAGAAGGATGAGACCAGACCCCTTTCAACGTTTACAAAACTTAATTCAGAGAGGACTAAAACTTAGATGCAAAATCTGGAACTATGATACTATTCAAAGGAAGTATAGGAAAAAGATTTTCTTTGTTTTTGAGACAAGATCTCTTTATCTGGCACAGGTTGGCCTCGGAGTTGTGATCCTCCTGTCCCAGGCATCTCAGTGCTAGGATATAGGAGTGCACCATCAATCCTGTCTTTAGGCAACCATATTTTGGAGAATAATATAAAAACAGGCAATAGGAGCCAAGCGTGGTGGCACACGCCTTTAATCCTAGCACTTGGGAGGCAGAGGCAGGCAGATCTTTGTGAGTTCAAGGCCAGCCTGGTCTACAGAGTGAGTTCCAGGACAGCTGGGGCAACAGGGAGACCCCGTCTCGAAAAGACAGAACACTAAAAAAGAAAAAAATAAAAAAGAAAAAATAGCTAAATAAAAACAAATTAGGACACATGGTTTAAACTAGTTTCTATAGCAAACAGGAAACAATTCAATGAAGAAAGAAGAGATACTTAAAGATTTGAGAAATGCTTTTTAGCGTGCAGGAGCTCAACATGCCAGAAATGTAAGGCGATCAAAGACTTCAACAGAAAAACAAACAAATAATTACCATCCTTAAACGCATGGGTGAGGGCTGGATGGAAGAGATGCCTGGTTAAGAACACTTGTCTTGCTCTTTGCGAAAGATCGGTTGATTCCCAGCACCTCAAGGCATATGGTTAATGACTGTCTATAACATCTAATGCAACTCCAGATTCCATGAAATCACACGGTAGCCCACTGTTACCCTTCAGTAGGACAATATCTGTCACAAACATAGGGTGCACTTATCACATGCAGACCAAACTCACACTCTATGAGGAAGCATGAAATTATAAAAGTTTGGTGAGACTAAGAGGACAAATAATACTAAATAAAGAGCAATACACATAAATCGTCTGTGGGTGGGAGAGGAACCTAGGCATGTACGCTTGCAAGAAAGACCTACAAATGGCCGAAAGGATTTGAAGAAATTAGTCCATAATAACTAATTACCAATGGAATGGAAACAAATAAATCATCATGGATGTCATTTACTCCAGTTAAAGGCAGCCATTAGGAGGAAACAATTCCTGCTTCTGAAATCCTCATAGACAAAATATTAAATTGAAACTAAACACTTTCCTCCATATACAAAACAAAAATGCACCGATGGCGCTAGCAGTTGGATGTTCTTATCCTCTTGGTAGAAGCGTAAGCTGGCACAAGCCATTCTTGTAAACTAGTGTGGACCTTTCTCTTAAGGAATTAAAAATAGAGCTGCTAAGGGTTTCCAGAACTCCCATTCCTCTGTATGAATCATATACGCAATAGAGATCAGCATGTAAACAGACACATAGACACGATACAGTAACCTAGACAGTTATGTATTATGCCAAAGATTGTGGAGTAATCAGAGGTGGCAACAAGCAGGTGGGAACACATAGCACTGAAAGGCAGCCCTCTCTCCTCTCTCTCTCCTACTCACTCTCCATCTATCTCTCGCTCTTTCGCTCAATACATCCGTTCTTGCTCTCTTTTCTCTATACTCTCTCTACACACATATCAAGGTACACCACAGAAAGATAGTACCCCAATCCTACGTAGACCATCAGAAAGGATTGAAAGCCTGTCCTTTGTAGCCCAATGTTCGATCTAGGCCTGGATTACATAATTCTGTGTGAAACGAAACCAGGCTTAGAAAGGACAAACAAACCCATGAATCTCACATGTAAATAGTAATCTTAGAACACTGGCTCAAGAAAATACTAAGCACTGGTTAGTGGTTGCCAGAGTCTGGCGAAGGGTCGGGAAGAAAGGGGACGAGCAGAACATTGGTTAAGCAGGCATGAAAGTCACAGTACCTGATAAGGAGAAATGGTCTTGTGGTACTGATAGTCAAGTAGGTGTTGATAGTAATTTTGTGTTTGTATAAGTTAAAACACTGCAAGAGAGAAATGTTGGCGGTTTTCTCTCCCCTAAGCCGTACGTCTCTCTTCTTTTTCTTTCTTACCTTCCGTCCTTCTTCTCATCTTACTTTCTTTCTTTCTTTTCTTTCCTTTTCTTCTTTCTTTCTTTCTTTCTTTTCTTTCCTTTCTTCTTTCTTTCTCTTTTTTTCTTCTTTTTGGTATTGGGGATGGAACAGGACTTGCATGTGCTATGACAGCATCTAACTAACTGAATCTATATCCCAGCTTGAGTATTATCACAAAGAATGATCAAAGGTTGTTAGCTATGGATAGCCTACGTCCTACAGTTAGAGCATTATACAACATACGAGGTGCCTTAAAGGATCACAGTACAAACCGGCAAAGGTGTGTAGTTCCTGGGCATCAGTAATTGATAAGGCAGACCGTGTTGTTATGTGGTGTGTAAACAGTCAAACAGAATCCCATTTCCCTGGCTTTGGATAAAATCCAGTGGTGGTAAACTCAAGCAAAGCAGAAACCACAGAACTCAACAATACATGCTTATTGCTTTCGTACTATTCGCTGTTTTCACCTCTAGGTGACGCCGCGATGGAAGTGAGGCACCGACCACATAGCTGATTTTGATCCGATGCAGGACACCTGCCAGTAAACTATGAATTTGGGAAGTTCACCATCAGTTATAATAAATAGAGGGCGAAAAACATTCGCTGCCAAGCGCTTATCTGTTTCCCAACTTACTGCTGCCCAAACGCTTTCTCCAATATATATGGATACAAGGCCTTTCCGTCACTATTGTCAGTACTGAGTAAAAGGTTTAGGTAATAACCTAAGTTTCAACGACAACACTTGGGTCCTATTAAAGGCGACACCGGAGTTAAATACATCAAATTAACGAAGTGCACACTCCTTTTAGAGGCATTGCGATATTTATGTAGAATCTACAGTCTGAATTTCACTGTCTTCAACTACTGTAACAAGTATGGAGTGGCAGTTACACAGAAACTCTCCCTAGCAGTAGGAACTGCATGGCTGTGTAGGATGCAGAACCTTGGTGGGACAGGCCTTCAAAACTCACTGGGTCAGGAGCGCGGAGTGGCCTGGCAAGTGGGAGACCGGCAGAAGTATGTGGGGAAATGTCCAGCCTGCTGGCGTCCAATCGTTGTAAGTGAGCATCTGACCCTGTAAGAGGGCAGATTTGCAGAAATTGTGTTCAGGCTTGGATAACAGAGTCAGGAGATCAGGAAACTGGAGAAGGCATGTTGATTGCTTTTCCCTGCTTAATACTTTCAATAAGAAAAATAGGTTTTCAAGAATTGAGTTGGCAGATATATTGGGTATTATTGGTTGGGGCATGATCTTTTCATAAGCTAATGTATCATTATGAAGCATATGGGCTACTACTGATGTTTTCATTTATTTTTATGGTTGCAGATATCGCGCATACGAAATAATTTCCCAGATTCATGATTAATGTGCTGATGTTTTCCATACTGGAAGGTGTCGTGGAGTACTTTCTGTAGGTAGGGCGGACGTGTTCCAGGAGTAATATGTTTGAATACATTTGTGGCTTTTTTGCCAGGGCCTGGAAAAAAGGGAAACTCTTTCCAATTTCATTCATGCATAGCCTTCTGTTATCTCATTTAATTTCTCATCCAAGAGGCTGGCACTTAGGCCTGGGTCCCTGGCTTTTGCCTCAGCAGTTTCAACTACTCTANAAAAAAAAAAAAAAAAAAAAAAAAAAAAAAAAAATAGGCAATAGGAAAACAAATTGACACATGGTTTAAACTAGTTTCTATAGCAAACAGGAAACAATTCAATGAAGAAAGAACTTAAAGATTGAGAAATGCTGTTTATAAGCTGTTCAGGAGCTCACATCCAGAAGATGTAAGGAGTTCAAAGACTTCAACAGTAAAAAAAACAAATAATCCACTTAAAGCATGGGTGAGGGGAGGGAGAGATGGCTCAGTGGTTAAGAACACTGTCTTGCTCTTGCAGAAGATCCAGGTTTGATTCCCAGCACTCACATGGTAGTTAATGACTGTCTATAACATCTATAACTCCAGTTCCAGGAGATCCAGTGCCCTCTTCTGCCCTCCATGGGCACTGCACAACATGGGTGCACTTATACACATGCAGACAACACACTCATAGACATAAATTAAAATTGTAATATATAAAATATTAAAACAAAAAACACAAAACATGGGTGGGAGAACTGAATGAAGCTCTCAAGAAAGACCTACAAATGGCCGAAAGGATTTGAAGAAATAGTCCATATAACTAATTACCAAGGATATGGAAACAAAAATCATCATGAGATGTCATTTAACTCCAGTTAAAGCAGCCATTAGGAGGAAACAATTCTGCCTTCTGAAACCCAAGACAAAATAAAATGAAACAAAAACTCTCCCCATAAAAACAAAATGCACCACTGGCGCATGTGGATGGTTCTTATCCCCTCTTGGTAGAAGCGTAAGCTGGCACAGCCATTCTGTAAAATAGTGTGGACCTTTTCTTAAGGAATTAAAAATAGAGCTGCTAAGGGTTTCAGAACTCCCATTCCTCTGTATGAATCCATAAGCAATAGAATCAGCATGTTAAACAGACACAAACACTCAGGTACCAGCACAGTTTGTATTAGCAAAGATGTGGAAGTAACAGAGGTGGCCATCAGCAGGTGGACACATACAGAAAAGCCTCTCTCTCTCTCTCTCTCTCTCTCTCTCTCTCTTCTCTTTCTCTCTCTCTCTCACTTTCTCTCTCTTTCTCTCTCTCTCTCTCACACACACAGGTACACACAGAAGAAGTACCATTTAGCCACAGAAAGGATGAAAGCCTGTCCTTTGTAGCCATGTGGATAGGCCTGGTATTCATAATTCTGTGTGAACGAAACCAGGCTTAGAAAGACAAACAACCCATGATCTCACATGTATGTAATCTAAGAACACTGAGCTCAGAAATACTAAGCACTGTAGTGGTTGCCAGAGTCTGGGAAGGGTCGGGAAAAGGGGACAGCAGAACTTGGTTAGCAGGCATGAAGTCACAGTCCGAAAGGAGAAATGAGCTCTTGTGGTCTGATGCAAGGAGGTGTTGATAGTAATTTTGTGTTGTATAAGTTAAAACATCTGCAAGAGAAATGTTGGCTGTTTTTCTCCTCCCTCTGTCTCTGTCTCTCTTTCTTTTTTCTTTCTTCCTTCCTTCCTTTCTTTCTTTCTTACTTTCTTTCTTTCTTTCTTTCTTTCTTTCTTTCTTTCTTTCTTTCTTTCTTTCTTTCTTTCTTTCTTTCTTCTTTTTTTCTTTCTTTTTGGTACTGGGGATTGGACACAGGGACTTGCATGTGCTAGACAGGCACTCTACTACTGAACTATATCCCCAGCCCTTGAGTATTTTATCACAAAGAAGTGATAAAGGTTGTAGCTATGGATAGCCTACATGTCCTAAGTTAGACATTATACAACATACAAGTGCCTTAAAGATCACAGTACACCGGCAAAGGTGTGTAGTTCCTGGGCATCAGTAATTGAAAGGCAGACCTGTGTTGTGTTTGGTGGGTAAACAGCAAACAAACCATTTCCTTTGGCTTTGGAATAAAACAGTTGTTCTCATCAAAGTCTAAACGCAGAATAACACAGCTATTTTTCATCTCGGGATCTTTGCTCTCTGGAGTGGCAGCCCGCTATGCTTGACTTTACAGCAGCCTGCCAGTAACTTTATGAATTTTGAATTTCACCACAGTAGTAATGATAGTGAGGAAAACATTGCTGCCAGAGCGTCTTCTTTCCCAAGTTAATAACTGCTGCCATATCTCAAAAAATATGTGCAGCGCTTTCCCCAATTTGTCAGCTGATAGTTTTAATAACATTTAGACAACACTCCTTAAAGCACACCGATAACATCATAATGGAGTGCAGGCTTTCCAGGGTAAGCTGGCGATTCCAAGGCTAGAGGGATTGGCAGGGGGAATTTCATTTATTATTTGCTTTGTGGTTGGTCGATTGGTTTTCTGAAAGAGATCGAATTCAAAATGGTAAGTTAGAGTAGATAAATAGATGGTAGAAACAGTGTTGATGAATCATCTAATATTTTCCACTGGACGCTAAGCAATCACTGACTGTGTCACTTGGCTGCACCCCAGCTCAAATCATCAATCCTGACCACAGAGGACTAAAATTTGAGGTAAAGATCAGATGGGCTTTGTGGGGGAGGCATTAACATAGGCTAAGCCATAGTATAGGCACAGAAGTCGAGAGTCCTTTCAATTGTGGCCTTGTAAGTATGGTGTTTATAGTCCTCAAGGTTAACTGCCTTAATGTCAGATTTAGGACAAAGGGAAAACTACTGTCCATGTAGTGTTCTTGGTGTCATGAAACTTTTGCAATTAAGAGGCCAATAACGTGTTGGGCATGGTGACATGTGCCTTTAATCCTAGCCCTGGGGAGCCAGAGGCAGAGGCAGGCCAATCTCTGTGAGATTGAGGCCAGCCTGGTCCATATAGTGGCTTCTAGGTGGGCTGGGACTAGGGAGACCCTGGACTCCTCCCCAAAGGGTGAGGTCTCATCTATGTCACAAGGTGGATTTCTACCTGACCTGGGTCAACCTGGGGGGGAGGGGGGTTGGGGAGACAGGGATGGATGGAGAGAGGGACAGTCACCTCCTTCTTGAGAATTATTTTTGCTTCAATTGTCCTTAGAAACTTGAGCTAGAAATGGGCTTTCAATTTACTACCCTCCTGGATTTTTAATTTTAATTTTATTTTATTTTACTTTATTTTATTTTTTTTGTCTTTTTGAGACAGGGTCTCCCTGTAGTCCCAGCTGTCCTGGAACTCACTCTGTAGACCAGGTTGGCCTTGAATTCACAAAGATCCGCCTGCCTCTGCCTCCCAAGTGCTAGGATTAAAGGCGTGCGCCACCACGCCCGGCTTGGATTTTTTTATTTTTAAGCTTAGCATAAAACTTAATGGGTTTCATGATGGCATTTCACAGATAAGTACATACATTTCCTTATGCTTGATGTACTCCCTTCCTTCATAACCCTCCCACAACATCTGCCGTCTCCTGCTGGTCCCCTTATTCCTGTCCTAGGCAGCCCCCTTCTACTTCCATGCTCATGTATTCCGTCGCCCTCTTCCACTTTCCCCCTTAATATCTTTTCTTCTCTTGTTTCCTTTCTTTTTTTTTTTTTTTTAATGTGGAGGTATTGACGTTGTCTCCTTTCATGTCCTCTACACATATATACACCCCACCTCCCATGTAAACCTGGTTTAAAGTGACAATGTTGAGGACGGTGATAGTACCTGGCTTATTTCAAGGGCAGTTGAACCTACACACTTCGAAGGCATGTGTACAGTACCTAGGTTCTTTGACAGGGCTGAACCCTGCAGGTCACCTTAACTCTCAAGCCTAGAGAAGGGATGGGGTCAGTATTGAGGAGGAGGCTGATTCATCCAGCCACTTCTGAGGATGAGAGCCAAAGGAGAAGGACAGGTCCCAGATGAGGTCAGGTAGGTTGTGTGCAGAGTGAAATAATACACGGGGTTGCTTGCTGCATTTCTGTGAAGTGGTTTGGCACTGTATCAGCTTCCTGGGCAGTATAACTAAGTACTCCCATCAAAGTGGCTTAGACAACACAGGCTTCTTGTTTTACTGATCTGGAGGGTCCACGTCCAAGATCAAGGCATGAGCAGGGCTCTCTCCTAGCTACCAAGAAGGGTACGTTCCAGGCCTTTCTCCTGCTTCCTGTAATTCTGTGGTATGTGGCAACAAGAATCCAACTTCACAGAATATAACCTTCCCTGTGTGCCTGTGTGTTTCTGTGTATGTGTGGGTGTATGTTTATGTGTGTGTGTGTGGGTATTCACATGGCCCCTCCATCATATCCAGTTGGTATGGTCTCATCTTGATTAACCGCTAATGACCTCATTTCTAAAAATGGTCCTGCTTTGAGGTGCCATGATTAAGGACTAATATAGAAATTTTGAGGGGCACACAAGCTGACCCTTAATAGGAATGGCTGAAGTTTCATTCATGCCATATTTTCTGAATGAGCCATCCCCTCTAGTTAGGGCAAGGGACTTCCTCCAAACATTCTGGAGTCCTGTAGGATCCAGTCCTTATGCTTATGCCATCTGTGCTGTTTCTGGAAACTAGACCACTCTGAGGGCTTGGACTGTCCCTATGTGTTGATGGCTCTAGTAAACATGGTCTAGAAGCAGGGGCTGAGGAAATAGTCAGTGGATATAAAGCTTGCTTTGCAGGTATAAGGACCGGAGTTCTGATCCTTTAGCACACATGTAAATGCCAGGTGGACATGGCAGCCTGCCTGTAATCCCGGAGCTCCAGGCGCAGAGACTGCGGTAAGCTAGTGAGCTATACTAGTCAAATTGGTGAACTCTGGGTTGAGGGAGAGACCTTGCCTCATTAAGTAAGGGGGAGAAATGGACAAATATACCTGCAGTCAGCCTCTACCCAGGGGCACATCCATGTGCCCACACATGCAGAGACACGCATACAAACATTTTGTAAATGTCTAGACAGAGGCAAATCTTTAGAGACAGAAAGTAGCTGTTTTGCTGTTGGGGGCTGAATTAGGGAGGCAGGAGCGTGATTGCTAGCTGGGACACTGTGGGGTGGCCCAAGTGTTCAAACACTACAATATCGCTATGATTGCGTAAGTTTATAAATAGAATAAAATCCACCCAATTTATGCATTAAAATGTATAAACTTTATAAGGTCAAAATCACATCTCAATAGAATTAGAAAAATATCTATCCTTTATGTGACCAAAGCTGCTATCCTTTGTTAAAATAAGTAAACCTTGGTTCTGCCTTTGGATCCTGATTGGCGGCTGCCAACGTGCTGGGCGGGCCCTGGCAGCTGGCCCACGCCCCAGTCAGATGAAGATGGTGGGGCCGGAATAGCGCCGTCGCCGCGGGGCGCGGGTGGCACCCTCTTCATCGGGTATTGGATCTACCTCGACCGCAAGAGGCGAAGGGACCCCAACTTCAAGAACAGGCTTCACGAATGAAGAAAGAAGCAAAACCTTGCCAAGGAGAGAGCTGGGCTTTCCAAGTTACCTGATCTTAAAGATGCTGAAGCTGTTCAGAAATTCTTCCTTGAAGAAATACAGCTTGGTGAAGAGTTACTAGCACACGGTGACTATGAGAAGGGCGTAGACCACCTGACAAATGCAATTGCTGTGTGTGGACAGCCTCAGCAGCTGCTGCACGTACTACAGCAGACTCTTCTACCACCAGTGTTCCAGAAGCTTCCGACCAAGCTTCCCACCATTACTCAGAGAATTGTAAGCGCTCAGAGCTTGGCTGAAGATAATGTGGAATGAACCAGTTAGCAACATGATAAAACCTCTGTTTAAATGATTTTAAGCATTCTTAACTTGGAAGTTGAGCAGCTCTAGGGGAATAAGAGCAGATAATGCTGTTGTGAACTGTTTATCCCACACTGAAATCTAACAAAGTGAGCATTGACTTTGAGTACATTCACTGGTTTGTTTTATTTATTTATTTTCCCAGTGAAAGTGTATTTTGATAGAGCTCTTCATTTTATAAATAAACTGAGTTACCAAAATATAACGGATTTTGCTTGTTCCTTAAGATATGCAGTTAAAATGTAAATACAGTAGAACATTACTTAGGTTAAACTCCCAGTGATCAGCTTCAAATGACTTGAAACAAGTGTGGAAGATAGTCGAGGAATGCATTTTTTCAAAGGCTGGTACAGCTTACTGTAAGTCATAAAATTGGATAGAAACTGTGTGAAAACTGAGCATTTAAATTTTGCAGACAGTGAAAAAAATAAAATGAGTAAACCTTTTGCAACATGGTTACCCTCAAATTTGCTTTTTATTTTATTTAAAAATTATTTATTTATTAATTTTATGCATATGAGTGTATTGTTTGCATGTATGTAGGTGCACCTATGTCTCACAATGTCCATGGAGGTCAGAAGAGAGCATTGAATTCCCCTGGAACTGAAATTATGGACAGTTATTAGCTACCATGTGGCATTGGGAATTGAACCTGGGTCCTCTGCAAGAGCAGTCAGTGCTCTTAATCAGTGAGCCATCACTCCACCCCCCTAATTTGCCTTTTAAAAAGAGTTCACCTTGGGTGAGCCAGAGTTATGGTCTGCAATTTCCTCCTCTGCTGGAGCTGCCCCCCCCACCTGGAACTGTGGTCCCCCCTTCACCACCCCTCCCCCTGAGCAGGAGCTGTGTTCCTCTCCCATGAGCCCAGGTTCTACATTTGTCTGGTGGTAGGCTGATGGTGGAGGATAGAAGATTTCTTGATGTTGGGCAGCACTTCCAGCCTTCTCTGGGTGGCTGTACTCCCCACAGCCCCGAGGGGGAGGTGTCTGTCAGGTATAGATTCTGGCACTGGTGGGGCACTGGTTCTCAAGAATGGACTTCCCATCTCTCTGGATGACCAAGGATGGTCTTGACTCCACACTGGGTCCTGGGCACCAAGGCTTTCATGTTGGACTTTCCCCATTTCCAGGCACCAACAGGTTTTCTGCCATCCTTCTATTGCTTTTCCAAAGCCCCTGTGAATCTTCACCTGTACCTCGCAGAAAATGTAAATTACCTAATTGGACTTGTAGAGATAAAATCACAGTCTGAGAACTTAAAAGAATTAACAAATATTTAAAATTATTCATTATTAAGAAAGTAATAAAATATTTGAAGAAGAAATATTTATCCTGGTTTAAAGATTATGCAATGCATGCATGTATTGAAACATTGCACTCAATCCCATTATTTATGTTTTAAATTTTAAAATATAAGATTAAATTCATAAAATAGTGCTGCAGAATCATAACAATTTACAGAAAAGTGCTATAGGGCAATCGAGAAATTTTATTAATTAAATCTGAGATAATAAAATAAAACAAAAGTGTTATATGTTTAGAAATAGCCAGTTTGGAGGTTGTAGAGAAAGCTCAGTGTGCACATTGCTTGCCACTTTTCTTGAATTTAAATGTGCAGCTGTTTAAAAATACCTTATTCTGGACCGTCTTAATAGATCACAAGTATTTTTTTTTATTTGGAGTTGAGATACTTTTAAATGTATGTTACTTACTGTGTACTGACCTGACCATATACACATTTTTGGTCTTAATTACAAATTGCCCCAAAGCAAAATCTTCCGCATCAAATGGTTGAAATCCAGTCCTGAGGAAATCAGTATTTCTCTTCTGTTGTGCAATGAATTCTTTGCTAAGGAGATGAAACAGGAAATAGAACAGGGATCAAAACATTAGACTAAATATCATTCTCTATTAGTGAGACAGTCTCTGAAGTTACACTGAGCCCACAGCCATTTCCCAGGTGTCTTTTCCAAACCAGTTTCACATGCACTCCACTATTTAGTCCTGAAAAAATAAGAAAGTGGTGTGACAAAAACAGAGGTGTTCAGATCAGGTCTGGGTGACCTTAGAAGTCCCTCGAATAACAAGAATTAGTGAACCCTTGAGACTGGGCCCAGGATCTGACCCTGGGCCCAGGCCTCTCTGGTATCAGGCAGTTTCCATGCCAGCCCTTCTGTACCCTCAGCTGAGAAGGTTACCAACAGATAAAGCAGGCTGTGCCTCCTGAAACTAATAGTTCATCCAGGGTGGCAGGCAATGAGGAACTCCTTGCAATCAAGATATATTTAAGGAACAAGAGCTTTCACCTTAACCCAGACGGATCAATCACCACCTCAGAAGTTCTGGCCCAATCTTGTTAACATTTAAGATACATGTGCTCAAAATACTGACTCTAACCTTCCGTTTTGTTCCCTATGAAGACTGACCAAAATTCCATCCATGCTTTGCTCCAAAGCTCTGGAAAGGTGTGGTCCATGTGCGCCCCCCTCCCCCTGCTGTCTCCCATCTGAGTGACACATTTTTGAGTTTTGAATTTTATAAGGCTGAATTAATAGCATAACTTTAAATGTGAAATTAGTTTCTCAACCTGAAGCCCCCTTTGCTTTCTGTCCCTTCTCCTTTGGGGGGAGGCTTGAATTCATGTCTTTGCAACTCTTGCCCCCCCCCCGGTCACATGATCATGTGATGTTCTGGGTTCAAACCAACAGGTAATCCACTGGGCTGAGCTCCAGACAGTTAAGTGGCTTTAACATAAACTCTTACTGCAAGCCGGAGAGGGCACAAAGATAAAAGCATCATTTGTCTTTTGCGCACTTGCTATGCATCTACCAATTGTCCTGCGGACCTGTGGGAAGGCTGCAAGAGGGAGCCCTCCAGATGTGGGACACTTTGCACTCAGTGAGCAGCTTTTCTTCTCTTTGGCACAAAGTGGGTATTTACTTGGGGCACATTCCAGCTCTTTGATAGATGGCTGAGCTCGACTTGGCCTGTACTGAGCTAAGGAGATCAAGACTTGGACAGATTCTTTGTTCTGTCCAATGGTGTCAGCGACTTGGCATAGCCAGCCCGTCGACTTCGGGGGCCTTCAAGGGGAGGACAGATTCTTGAGTTCACAGATAGAGTAACAAAGGTTTGCTTATGGCATGGCGGCCTCTGACAGTAAAGAGCCTTGTGTCTCAGACTATCGTAGACTCCTGTCCTCCTTGATGGTTTACGGTGGCTGTCCTCAGGGCCTGAGGCGTTTTATCTTCAGCTGCAAATATCACTTTGAAGCCTCTGAAAGGAATATGTTGCAACTTTAGTGATAAAGAAACTCAAATAGTTGAACAAGAAGTGAGAGGGGATGGAAAACAAGAAAAAAAATTAATCTAATCATCCCGGAGTTAGAGAAAAAAATCCTTTGTTCCCTACCTCACTGAAAAATCCCAGGTATGCAGGGTCAAGGCAGTGTGCTTCATTGGACTCCACAGCTGGGCTTATGATTCACAATAAAGCAAATATTTCAAGGCATTAAATTTAATTAGATTGTTTTGATACTGAGAGAGGGCCAGCCTCAGAGGACCTGTGGCTAGCACAGAGGGGCCTTTCTGTCACATTTGGAGGAAGACTTGTCTCCCAACTTTCTTCATCCAGAGAGGCCAAAAGGCAGGTACTTTTTGAAGTTACAGCTCCTCAAAACTATACCTCCTTGAATTTTTGTTATATTTAAACATAATCTCAGAAGTGCATTTCATTTTGGCTTTATTGTTTATTTTAATGACAAACTTTCTAAGCAAACTTAGATCTTCTCTAAATGTTGGTGGAAGGACTATTGGCAATATTAGAATGCCTCCAATAGACTTAGGAGTGAGGATCTTAAAAACCTTATTATATGGGTGACAGTAGTTCAAATTTTGGGAAGGATGCCTGCCATTTGACTATACTGTATAACCTCTAAGTTGAAAATCAAATAAAATATTTTGCAGAGAAATGAAGCCTTCTGGGTTAGTAGATGATTTTTGCCACAAAATGTAATTAATGAATAATATGTGCATGTGCATGTGTGTGCCTGTGTGTGTGTCTGTATTGTTGGAGATTGAACCCAGGGCCTGCTCAGGGTAGGCAAGTGCTCTCATATCAGTGTCTACCCTCAGCCTGCTCATTTAATTTTAAGACAGGGTCTGCATAGCCTGGCCTGACCTTCAGCTCGTGAGCCTCCTGGTTTAGGAGATACCTGAGATTACACAAGTTGTAGCTACTTTTAGTTATTTTTCTCCACATTTTTTCATTGTTATTAAAGACAACACATTTTACTCGAGGGCATTATGTGTACATTAAAGGTTCAAAACTAGTGTGCTGTGTTCAAAGTGTAATTTTGTTTTTTCTTTGATTTTACTTTTCTGGTGCTGAGGAA
This sequence comes from Rhizomys pruinosus, assembly GCA_009823505.1. Classification (NCBI taxonomy): domain Eukaryota; kingdom Metazoa; phylum Chordata; class Mammalia; order Rodentia; family Spalacidae; genus Rhizomys; species Rhizomys pruinosus. The sequence goes on along the minus strand of VZQC01007176.1, from coordinate 1,127,776 downwards.
TAAATCCAGGCACACCTACTTTGAGCTGGATTGGAAGACTAAAATACAATTTATTAGGGAGCCAAATTTAGCGTTTTTTTCCCTGTGATTTCATTTGTCCATAGCTAATGTGTTTTCTTGACTAAATACGCTCTCAAGTTTTTCTGTTTTGCTCGCTCACTGTCTGATCTGTCATGTATGAACCTCTGAAAACCACACCAAATACAAATGTTTCTGTAACACACTTATTTTACCTCTTTAAAGTGGTCATTTCCCTCCACACATCTGTCTACTTGCTCTTTAGAAATACAATCATATGTCTGTAGAAAGCTTACTTACCATTGGGGGTTCAGATATCTGGAGCTGTTCATTAACCATTTTGGGGCACCGTGGTTTTAAAAGGGAAGGTACAGAGTCCACCTTAGGAATTTATACCAGAAAAAAAAAAAAGAAAAGAAAAAAGGAATTCATACCATAGCTAAGTCTTCAAGTACTTTATTTTTACTTTATGTTTATGAGTGATTGCATGCATGTACATAAGTGCACCTGCATCATGCAATGCCCGTTGAGGTCAGAAGAGGGTATTGGATCCCCTGGACTGGAGTTAAGGATGATTGTTAGCTGCCATATGGGTGCTGGGATCCTAACTGGGGTCCTCTGGAAGAGCAGCCAGTGCTTCTAATCGCTGAGCCATCTCTTCAGCCTCCTGTAGTCATCTCTCAAACTCATGAAAGAAAATGCTCAAGTAGGATCAATGTGCTTAGCTATGGAGGTATTACTGTATTCATGGTAACATAAACAGAGGACGGGAGGGTCTGCATTGGCCTTAAGATTAACGCTGACAAGAACCAGCTTGGTGCTTGGTCTCGTTTTCATGTGTTCAGAAGTGGGTCATCTCAAGGCTTATCATGATAGTGTTTTCATATGTTCAGAAGTGGGTCATCTCAAGGCTTATCATCAGCCGTTTGATTACATTGTTCAAAATATCTTAAGTCTTTGTTTTAAAATTGTCACTTCTTTTCCTTTTTATGCTTAAAAAAATAAGTGTAAAGAAAGAACCAGTGTGCTTTCATCACTGTTTCAACAAGTAATCTGATTTTCTTTCATGTATTTTTATCCTGTTCTCTTTCTCTTTCTCTGAACTATTAAAAAAAAACAATTCTAGTACTTCAATATCCACAGCTACAATTTATGGATATTTATTTACATTAAAACATTTACAACCCATCCCTCTGCTCCCTTAATGGTTAATCTACATTTAAATTTTCTGAAACCAAGTGTTAGAAGGTGCAGAAAGTCTGCCTTCTGCTTCATTCAGGGTTAGAGCTGTGACATCTTTTAGTTTAAGTAATCTCCTTTTCTTGTTCTGAACCAAGCCTGCACATAGGGATTTAAATGGAAACTTGCAGAGAAGATAACAAATTGAAGAGGTATCATAGACCACAGTGGGCTTATTCATTCACTTAACAAACAGGCATTGAATCCATGTGTATTTTGACACAAAGACCCTTTGATTCTAAGTTGTTCCTGTGTTTACTTCAGCTCACCACTTACATCCAACTAAATTCCGTGAAAGGAAAACTTACACACTTAGTTTCTACTCAACAGTAGCATCAAGATCTTTCATATTTGGGCTCAAAAGTCCTGAGGTAAAGTGTTCATTGAGGAAAACTTAGATTTATTTCACATCTTTGCTCTTGTGAAATGTACTTTAATGTTTAACGAATGTGGAAATGCAATGTTTCAAAATACTTGTTGGATTTGTTCTGGTTAAGTACCCAGTAATCAAATTTCTGCCTTCTGAGGGAATTCCATCTTAACCATTTTGAGGACAGTTTTTGAGACAACACCTTCTTTGCTATAATAGCTGACGTGATTTACACTCTTAGGGCAGTGTGTGAGGTTTTCTTTTCCTTACATTCTTCCAGGAGTTGTTAATCCTTTGTCCTGTGTGTGTGTGTGTGTGTGTGTGTGTGCGCACATGGGCATGTATGTGCATCTATGTATGGGCGCGCATGTGTGTGTGCATACGTATGCGTGTGTGTGCATGTGTGTGCACATGTGTGTATGGGTGTGTGCATGTGTGCTTGTGCATGCATGTGTGTGTGTGTGTGTGTGTGTGTGTGTGTGTGTTTAGGTGCCAGTGTGTTGACGAGCGTCCACATATATGTGCACTGGTGCATCTGGGGGCCAGAGGACTATGTTAGCCATCATTCTTCAGACACCATCCACATTGTTGTTTGAGACAGGGTCTCTTGTTGGTCTGGAAGTCACCAAGTAGGCTAGGTCAGGGAACCCTAGGGGTCTACCCACCTGTACCAACCCTCCCCCAACCCCCCCAACCCCCACCTCCAGTGCTTTGCTTATAAGCATGCCTTACCCTGTTTTGCTGTTTGTAAAATATGAGTTCTGGACTATCGAACTCTTCACACTTTACCTGCTGAGCTATCATCCCATCCCTTTGTCTTTAAATGTTATTTATTTATGTATGTATTTATTATTCTTTTATACCTGTGAGCATTTATTTGCCTATATGCAAGTACACTTGTGCCTGCAGTGCCTATGGAGGCCAGAAGAAGGCGTTGGATCTCCTGGACCTGGAGTGAAGGACCGTTGTTAGCTGCCATGTTAGGTGCTGGGAACTGAACCCAGGTCTTCTACAAGACATCCAGCACTCTCGATTGTGGAGCCATCTCTCCCGATGCCCTCCGTTTGTCTCTTTGGACATTCTAGCAGGCTGGAAACTCATAAATCAGAGTGGTTTTAAGTTACATTTCCCTGATTGTTGACACTCACATTTTTTTCATAAGCCTGTTTATCATTTGTAGGGTTTTTTAGAACTGTCTATTCAGGGTCCTTCTTTATTTTTTTATTGGGTCATTTGTTTTGTTTTTTAGCTATTGGAGTATTTTGAGTTTCTCATATTTACATATTAACCCCTAATCAGATACGTAGTTTGAAAACATCTCCTGCCCTTCAGGGATTTTTTTAAACTATATTGGTTGCTTTCCTTTGCTGGGAAGTTTCTATCTTGGTGTAGTTCCATTGTCTTTTTGTTGCTGTTGGTTGTCTCTTCTATTGCAGTCATGTTCTGGCAAATATTAATGTCATGGATCTTTTCCCTGTATTTCTTTCTAGAATTTTTGGGGTATTAGACTTAGGTCTTTGATCTGAGTTGATTTCTGTGTGGTAGGGAAGGGCTCTATGTAGGAAAATCCAACTTGACTCGCAGGCTAGCTTTCCAGCTGGCATGCCTCAGGGCACTGCATGGCCAAGAGTCTGGCTCTGCCCCAAGGAGGAGCAAGCAGCATGGCCTAGGTACACAGTGCTGGGTGGGGCAAGGTATGCAGAGGCGGAATTAGGAGACTTATGATTCGTCCTGGGAACCGACGTCATTTGGTTTATAAAAGAAAGCAAGCTGTGACAAGGAGTAAATATGAATTTGATAGTAACATCATCACGGAAATCCCAGCCATTATTTTTATTAATTATTGCACGCATACAGGCTAAGGTAGGCCTGCATTTCATTCGAGTGGCCAGTGGTTTGGAAAGGGATTCCTTTGTGGATCACCAATCTGGGTAGCTGGTGTTGTGTAGGTATTGGCTGAAGAGAGGGGATCAGCCATCAGCCTGAAATTCCTGTCCAGGCTCTGGGCAGGTGAGAAGTCATGGCCAAGAGTGGAACACGTGTCTCATGGGTCCAGGCTAAGCGCCCGAGTTGGAGTTACCACTTAGGTTGGGCTACGGGAAGTAGCCGGCTGGTCTCTGGGCCGAGGCCGGCTCCCCGCAGTGTCCCCATCCCCCTTAGCAGGGCCACATGGTCCCTGTTTGGCATAAAAAGAAAGCTTGCTACAGCTCTATATGTAGATGTCCAGTGTTCCTGGATCCGTTTATTGAGGAGACTGTCTATCCTCCATTGGGTTGTCTTTACCCTTTTGCCAAAAGGAAGTATGTTTATCATTCCACACAATTTTACTTGTTAGAAAACTGCATTACTGAGACTTTAATTAGTGTATAACTCTGCTGAGCCACAATGCCTTAATATTTTAAAAAAATATTTTATTTTTTATTTTATTTTTATTTTATGAGTGTCAGTGTATTGCCTGCATGTGTATAAGTGTACTTGTGTTATGCAATGCCTGTGGAGGTCAGAAGAGGGTACTGGATCCCCTGGAACTGGAGTTAAGGACAATTATTTGCTGACATGTGGGTGCTGGGAATTGAACCTGGGTCCTTCGCAAAAGCAGCCAGTACACTTAACTGCTGAGCCATCTCTCCAGCCCCAAAGTGCCTTAATATTTTGAATTGAGCTCTGTGGCATTCATTTCCACACATGTATTCAAGAAAATAAAGTTAAAGTGTTGGTTCGGAAGGTAACGTTTCCTACACGGGTCTGTGTTTCCCCAGTGTTTCTTGAAGGATGGAGAATGCGGATCTCTACATCAATCATTTCTTTTCTTTTTTTTTTTTTTAGAATTTTTAAAAAATTTTATTTATTATTTTATGTGTATGAGTGTACTGTCTGCATGTAGGTAGGTGCTGCCACATCTGACCAGCTTTTACAGGGTTCTAGGAATCAATTCCACTCCTCACTAGTGTGGCTAGTGTTTTATCTGCTTCCCTCTTCTGAAAGTTTTTTTTTATTATTATTATTACAAATGGTAGTTTCCATTGTTTCAGAGGAATGTCTTGTGCATTTGTGTTTACTGAAGCCCCATTTCTGTCCAGGAGTCCCCTGAAGTGGTGACACAGCTACACTTCACTCCTGACGTCATGGAACTAGAAAGCGGCTTCCCAAAGGAGGGCAGTGCCCAGCTCTGCTTCTCCTTCTTCTTCCCACTTATTATCCTACATTTTATGCCAGAGATTTTGTGGAAAATTAATTATGAAGCTGTCACCAAGCCCAGTAGGGCATGGCTTAAGCCAGCTGTTCCTTTATGTGCAGCTTGGTGGGATAGTCACCGTTTGTACAGATCAGTGCTCTCTGTGATTTCCTCTCTTTGGGAGGACTTTTCCGGAAGTGGTTTATCTGGCGTCCAGTGTTCTGAGAGGCAGCAGTGTTTTGAGAAGCGGTAGGGTTGTGAGAAAAGGCAGTCAGTGTGTGGTCCACGGAGCAAGTGTGCTTCATTAAGTATTTCCAGGACGAAGGCTGCTGAGAGCTTCATGGGCAATTTTAATGGCTTAGTGAGACGTCACATGGATCCCGAGTTGCCAGTGCCTCTGCTGACCCAGGAGCTGGGCAGAAGTCACATTTCTTTTCCACGGTACTTGAAATCTACCAAGTGGCTCACTCAGCTACACTGCGAGTTGCTTTAACTTGTTCGTCCTCGTGATGGCCAATGTTTCCCTCTTGCATGTCTCCAGAGAGGAGCAATCGTCCTAGACTCCTCATAGCAGCAGAGGGGCAGCTATTTCTCAGTCAGTGCTCCCCTCTGCCTTGGCCTCCCATGTTAGTGACCTGGGGAGAGGGCACATCCTGCTCTTCCTTTCACCCTCTCATGCAGTTGTCAGTGATATTTCATTCTTGTCACTGTTTGTCCACATTGGAAACTCTTCTCTGTCCCTTGGGTGGTTCCAGAATGTAGCCTAATACAAGGTGTGAGCCTGTCTCTGCTTTGCTCGCAGTAACTCCTCAGTGATTTAAGTCTATCTTGGAGCTTGCAGTCTTCTATGAGCTGGTGATTCTTTTTTTTTTTTTTTTAATTAATTTTTTATTTATTTCTGTATGTGTATGAATGTACTCTCTGCATGCAGGTCTGTGCACCCGTGTCGTGCAATGCCGCGGAGGTCAGAAGAGGGTGTCGGATTCCCCTGGAACTGGAGTTCTCCTGGAATTGGAGTTTCAGACGGCTCTTCGGCCGCCATGTGGGTGCTGGGGATCGAACCCGGGTCCTCTGCAAGAGCGTCGGCGCTCCTAACCGCTAGGCCATCTCTCCAGCCTCCTGGTGATTCTTGAATGCCTGTCTTCAGTCCTGAGTTCCCTCTTGACCACGCCTGATGTGTGGATTGCCTTCTCCTTTCTGTTCGAACATCTATGAGACATCTATCTGTGCCGCTACCTGCGTTTTCTGGTTAGTAAGTGGCAACTGAGACCTTTGTTCAGGGCGTCACTCAGCAACGTGACCTTCCTGATCATAGTCCACTCTACGCTGCCAGCAGCTCCTTTGAGACAGGGTCTCCCTGTATCCCCAGCTGGCCTGGAACTCACTCTGTAGACCAAGCTGGCCTTGAGCCCACAGAGATCCGAGTGCTAAGATTAAAGGTGTGCACCACCACGCCCGGCTTAAAGACGGTTCTTAGCTGCCATGTGGGTGCTGGGAATTGAACCCAGGTTCTCTGAAAGAGCAGTCGGTGCTCTTAACTGCTGAGCCATCTCTCCAGCCCCCTTGAGCTCTTTTTCAAGAGGTTATCACCTCTTCATATTGCATGGTACATCTTACTGCAGACATGGAGGGACCTCTTCATTGCCAGAGTGGTCCCATGACCCATGGGCCAAATTCTGGCACTTGTCTTCTCAGAACCCCTGCCGCTGTGGTCGCCACATCCACAACGTCTTCCTCCTTCCTGGCTCTCTCTCCCAACTTACCCAAAGGATGCAGTCTCACAGTGACTCACATCTTTGGGTGTTCCCTCTGAAGTCTGTGGTGAGACATCTCTCTTGTCCAACGGCCCCCACTACATGCTCTCTCCCCTCTTTATTAATATATTTTTAAAATATTTATTATTTTTAATTTTTATTTTGTGTGTATTAGTGTATTGCTGCATGTGTATAATTGTCCCCTTGATGTGCAATGCCTGAGGAGGTCAGAAGAAGGTGACAGATCCATTGGAACTGGAGTCATGGACAGTCGTTAGTCACCATGAGGGTGCTGGGACCTGTGCAAGAGCAGCCACATTTCCAGCCTTGATTTATTAGTGATTTTATCACTTGCATCCACTTACATCTTTAGACATTTCCTGTCAGTTTGATGCTCTCTGCCGGTCTCCTCTCAGGGAGAGGAGGTTCTGATGGGCAGGAATTTTCTGTTTCCTGCACTGCAGCTGCCCTGAAAGCAGGAAGCACATACTGATAGTCTAAAAGTCTAAATGTTTGCTTAATACACCTGGAGTCCCGGCACCTGGAAGGTTGGTATGAGCTGGGGAATGGGCAGATTTACATATGCCATGATTTACAAGTGTAGACGTGATCAGGTGTGCTTGTTGACTTGGGTTTTGCTTTTGTTTGGTGGGGTAGAAAAGAGCCTTCAAGCCACCGTAATTTTGACTGAGCTTGCACTTGCATTACATGCAAACTCACTTATGTCAAGACCTCCTTTAAGGATATGTAGGAGGAGCTGGCAAGTCATCATCCTTCCTAATGGAAACTGGGAAGTTCTTCAATAATCATCTGGGGTAAGCATTCCAATTTCTGTGTCTCATGCCCAGGCCATCAGCCTTGAGGCTATGTGAAACATCTATGTTTAGTTACACATGGAGGAATCCACGATGGCTGTCATTAAATCTCAAATAAAAACAGACCGACCATCAGACCCAGCCTCGAAAAATTATAGTTAGTGCAGATGAGTTTCATTTTCACACTGATTGACTTTTGTCTTGAACTCTTTTGGCTCATGTTATATCCAAATTACTTGTGATGCAGAGTTGGGGAAGATGATCGCACACCTCCTTCAAGGAGGAAACGAGCTGTGTCTGTGATAAAGAAATTATTTTTAGGGATATAAAGATCACATTTCCTCATATTTGGACACTACAGAATGTCAGCCTAAGAAGGGAATAGCAATTATTAGAGATTGGAAAGAGTGTGTGGTCATGGTGGGTAGGGTTGAGTAGAAGAGAAGAGAATGGGTGCTTTGATGTGATCGGTGTGTGTTGTGTGTATGTATGGAGATACCATATTGAACCCATTAACATGTATCATGAAAAGGTATTGTAAAAATGAGTTAAATAAAAATGTAAAGATAGATTTATGTTGAAAGCATGTTTTCTCCTCCTTATGGAACATTGTTCTCCCCCACTTTGGCTATAGTAAAATGTATGTAATTAGATAACTGCACATGCATTTCTATAAGTTCTTTTTTTTTTTTTTTTTTTTTTTTTGGTGTTTTTGAGACAGGGTCTCCCTATAGCCCCAGCTGGCCTGGACCTTGCTCTGTAGACCAGCCTGCCGTTGAACTCACAGGAATCTTCCTGCTTCCTCCTCCCCAGTGCTGGAATTAAAGGCGTGCACCACCACACCCAGCTACTTCTGTCGTTCTTATATGCAGATTTTCTCACCTTTGTAAGAGAACAGGTGATCTCTTATGCAACCTTCAGAACATGTAGTTTCATGTCCTTGTTCTGCACCTCAAAAGAATTCCATGTTTTCAAAGAAGCAATCAGAAAGCCTGGCCTCTTCCTGTGTGTGTCCTCTCAACATCTGTGGCCGACTCCTCCTGCTCCTTCCCACACAGGCAGGGAAACAGATGCCCGCTTTCCAACACTGCTACTCCTGATTAGGATGGGTGTTCCCACCACTCTTGGAGAGAAAGGCCTTCCAGTTTCTTCTTCCCCTGTCCTGGCTAACATGGCTCAAACTGCAAACTTCACCATGGCTCTCCGATAAATAGAAGGCCATTACTACACAGACACACCAGCTAAGTAGAAACTCCCAAACCTGTGTAGGGAAGGCAAAGTTCAGAAAGTATGATAAAGACTGTGTTGAACTTAATTGACTCCAGGCCAAGATGAGACTCCAGCAGTCTGGAGCAGTTTGCTGAATCAGCTGCTGTTTCATAGCACTATTCTTGGTTTTATAACATTTGTGTTATGGGAAATTAGAATACTTTCTAAATGTGTCGGACTCTTTTTCCCCATCCACAAAGCCTTGCTTTCTGAGCAGACAAGGCCTTCTTGTTGCTGTGGCTGTTGGCTGCCTTATTGACCCTTCATCTTGATCAAGCATCTCTCGACTTTCCCATCACAGCAGCCACTTGTTTCTGCCCCTTCCTTTGCCCCATTGTGCATTGTCTAATATCCTATATGTTCCTTTCAGAGTGTGGGGTAGGGGTGAGCAGAGGGGGTGCCCGCACACCCAATGAAGACCTTCAGAGAATTAACATAGATTAAATGAATATATTAAATGAAACAGGACTTAAGTAGCCTTGAATGGGAGATTGTTTCTCTTTGTAATCAACACTCAAGTTGTAATTGATAGGAGACATCTTTAAGAAATGTCTTTAAAAAATTTCAACAGTGGAACTGTGTTTCTTTTACATACAGGACTCTCTTTGACTCTCTCTTGAAACTTCTGTGAGGCTAGAGGGCCAATATCAATGTACAATGAATGTGGTTGAGCCTTTGAGACAGGGAAACTCAGCTTTGGAAAAAGACTAGCAATTACTAGAGACTGGGAAGTGTGTGCGTGTGCGGTTCTGACAGCTCCAGTGCCTGCCCTGGCTTGTTGTCTATTGTTTCCACCCATCCCTAGGTGACCTTGATTGTCCCAGAGGGCCTGAGAGAAGGTCTGGCCCTGGTAAAGGTACACTGATATTATTCTGTCATTAGACTGTCCAACTGAGTCTGAGCTTCTGTTCAATCCAGAACCAAAGAATTTGCAGAATTGGTGAGTTTTTGTATCTGTTTCCATGGATGGATTGCTATTTCCATGGTCTCAACCTTGACTTTGTGTAGTCTTTGTCACACTACATCACTATTTGTTCTCCAGATTCATTCCGTAAATGAATTCATCAAGAATTATAAGCACGTGCATATGTTTGCCCAAGTCTTTATGCCAATTATCAATGTTGTGAGTCTGGTAACTAATATTTACCTTAGTTATGTTGTATAGAAGGCACAAATGGTAATATATGGGAGCTCCACATATATTTAATCCCCGTGGTAAGCCTCAGTGACCTGCTCCATTGAAGAACTATAGCAGCTTATCTGTCTTCTTCCAGATACTGTGAATGATACATTGAAGACAAGAATTGTATTTATTTATTTTATGTGTATGAGTGTTGTGAATAGATGCATGTAAGTGCACCCATGTTGTGCAGTGTCTGCAGAGGACAGAAGAGGGCATTGGTTACCCTGGAATTGGAGTTATGGACCATTGTTAGCCCCCAGGTGAGTGCTGAGAATTGAATCTGGATCCTCTGCAAGAGCAGCCAGTGCTCCTAACCCCTGAGCCACCTTTTCAGCCCCAGATATGCATTTTAAACAAGGTCTGGCTTAACAATGAACTCTCTTGTAATTTGCGATATTTTTTTCCACAAGTATATGTATGTGTTCACACGTATATGGGCATACATTTATGTTCAGATGTCTGTGTGTGTAAGCCCATAGCTGGGTGTCTTTCTTGATCAAATTGCTTTATTTGTCTCTACTTTATCGAGGTGGTGCTCCTCCCTGAAATGGGAGCTTGACAATTCTGGCTAGTCCTCAGCTTGGCCCAGGGATCTCTGGTCTCTGCCTTCTAGGTTCTGGATTGCAGGCAGCAGGCAGCAGGCAGCAGCCAGCAGCCAGCAGCCAGGCCTGACAATCCTTCATGGGTGCTGTGAGGATTGAAACTTCTGTCCCCAAGCTTGACAGGCATGAGCTTTATCAACCGAGTCACTTCCCAGCTCCAGCCACCATAGCTTTGGTATTAGGTTAGTGTTATACAATTTTCACTCTTGATTGTTTTTAAACAGAAAAGCTCATTTTATATTAATCAGACTGGTATATGTAATTCAGAGCATTTCCTGAATGCTTTTTTAAAATTTATTTCTGTATGTGTATGAATGTACTGTCTGCATGCAAGTGTGTGCACCCGTGCCGTGCAATGCCACGGAGGTCAGAAGAGGGTGTTGGATTCCCCGAGAACTGGAGTTCTCCTGGAATTGGAGTTTCAGATGGTTCTCGGCTGCCATGTGGGTGCTGGGGATCGAACCCGGGTCCTCTGTAAGAGCGGTAGGCGCTCTTAACCGCTAGGCCATCTCTCCAGCCCTCCTGAGTGCTTTTTTAAAGAGGAAATTCTATCTATCTATCTATCTATCTATCTATCTATCTATCTATCATCTTCTCTCTATTTATTGTGTGTGTGCATGTGCATATGTGTGTGTGTGTGTGTGTGTGTGTCGGTACACACATAGACACACACACGCACACACACATATGCACATGCACACACACAATAAATAGATAGATGATAGAGAGATAGATAAGTTCTATCTATCTCTCTATCTATCATCTATCTATCTATCTATCTATCTATCTATCTATCTATCATCTTCTATCTATTGTGTGTGTGCATGTGCATATGTGTGTGCATGTGTGTGCGTGTGTGTGTCTATGTGTGTACAGGTGCACCTATGGAAGTCAGAATGCAACTTTAGGGAGTCTGTTTTCTCCTGTCACCTTGTGGGGATTAAGGAATCAAACTCAGTTTTTAAGCCAACATGCAAGCTCCTCTGCTTGCTGAGTCATCTCTCCAGACCTTGAATGCCTTCTAAATGCAGAGCAATATGGTCATTTTCACAGAGAAGACACTAGAACGTGATTATAGGTGAGTCACCTGCAGGTGGGGAGTCTCATCAAGTGCACTGTTAAAGTTTGTTTCTATTTCACTTACAGTAATAGCTGTGCATGTGGAAAGGAAACTTAGAACCCAAGGTCAGGGAGGCCCTGCTATGCCCACTGCCTGTCTCACCTGCAATTACGTTCACCATTTGAGCCATTTCATTGCTATTTTTCAAAGACTGATTTTATTTAGTTATATGTATGCGTATGTGTGTGTCTGTGTGCATGTGTGCAGGTGCCTGAAGAGGCCAGAAGTGGGTGTTGGATACCCAGATCTGGAATTATAGGCAGTTGTGAGCTGCCCCATGCAGGTGCTAGAACTGAACTTGGGTTATCTGTGAAGGCAGTGCACATTCTTACCTGTTGAGATACCTACCCAGCCCCTATTATTATAAATAATAAATAAAAATTGTTTTAAATATGGTTGGATTACTGATTTTTAATTTTTATTTATAGATTTAGTTTGCCCTTAGGTCCTTCATCAGCTCTCCCTGATGTCTGCACGCACTTGCCCTGCACACTGCCATTTCCCCATTTTATTCATGACAGTCTTAGGATGAATTAATATTTGGTGGTTATAGCTTAAAATCAGGTACATTTCACATACTCTTCTTTGAATATATGTCTCTTTTGTTTGCTATTTTATTAGAATTAATAGTATTTCTTTTTTAAATTTTATTTATTTTTGTATGTGTATGAATGTACTGTCTACATGCAGGTTTGTGCACCTGTGTCGTGCAATGCCACGGAGGTCAGAAGAGGGTGTTGGATTCCCCTGGAACTGGAGTTCTCCTGGAATTGGAGTTACAGATGGTTCTCAGCCACCATGTGGGTGCTGGGGATCAAACCCGGGTCCTCTGCAAGAGCAGTCGGCACTCTTAACCGCTAGGCCATCTCTCCAGCCCATAGAATTAATAGTATTTCATTTTAAAATGATTGGCCTAGGAGGCTGGAGAGACAGCTCAGTGGTTAAAAGCACTGGCTGCTCTTGCACAGGACTTGGGTTGGATTCCCAGCACCCACTTGGTGGCTAACAACCATCTCTAACTCCAGTTCCAGGGGGTTCTGTCGCCCTCTTCTGACTGCAGTACTGTACGACATGAGTGCATTTACACACATGCAGGCATCCACTCACAGACATAAAAATAATAAATAAATAAAAATTTTTAAATGATCAGCCTTCGGTGTTCCTATCAACAAGCTTGTACAGCATCACCATCATCCACAATCCATAGCGCAGGCCAGATGTCACTCATTCTCTTCTGACCAACCAGGATACCTTGTATCCACCACACTAGCATCAGAGTAGCTTTACTACCCCAGCACCCCCGCCCCGTGACCCACTTAGTCATACCTCTTGTTTGTTCACCCCACTATAGATAGTTAGGTCTGAACTTTTCTCCAGCATCCTGTCTGTCCTCCCTGCCAGTCAGCTTCCAATGTTGCACAGTTCTCAGGGATGCCTGGTGACACCTCTTGTCAGGTTTTTTTTGTTTCTAGTGGAACAAAGAAAAACTTATAGGATAATAAGAATATTCTTTGTGTTGATGGGAATAAGTGTGTAAAAACACATCAAAGCTCAAGGGAGCACTTTGCTGACATAAATGAGCTGACCTAAAGATAGAACAACTGCTCAGATGCTCGTACCCTCACATCAGCTTACGGTTAGAATATGGTGTTTATCCCTGGGATGTAAGAAATGAGGTTTGATGAAGATACAGAGAATGCTTAACAGAGGTATAAAATATCAATCAGGAATCAATGAAATGAGGTGACTAAAAAGGAATAAGAATATACACAGTTCAGCCAAATCATGTGTATAATGAAATATAATCATAATTCTTATTAAAAAGTTTTAAAATCATTCATACTATTTACCTTTGGAACCATAGATAAGAAGGATTTATAATGGAAATTGTTTTTAAATTTTATTGTTATTTTATGTGTATGAGTGCATTGCCTGTATATACGTAAGTGGACCTGTGTCATGCAGTGCCCACAGAAGTAAGGATATGGTGTTTGATCCTCTAGAATTGGAGTTATGAATGTCTGTTAGGCACCACGTGGGTGCTGGGAACCAAACCCAGGTCCCCTGCAAGAGCAGTCAGTGCTCTTAACCACTGAGCACTATCTAGCCCCACACCCTCTTTTCTTAAAAAAATTAATTTATGGGGCTGGAGAGATGGCCTAGTGGTTAAGAGCACCGACCGCTCTTGCAGAGGACCCGGGTTCGATCCCCAGCACCCAATGGCGGCCAAGAACCATCTGAAACTCCAATTCCAGGAGAACTCCAGTTCCAGGGGAATCTGACACCCTCTTCTGACCTCGGAGGCATTGCACAACACGGGTACACAAACCTGCATGCAGACAGTACATTCATACACATACAGAAATAAATAAAAAAATTAAAAAATTCTTAAAAAATTAATTTATTTGTAATTTATATGTATGAGTGTTTTGCCTGCATTTATACATGTGCACTCATATTGTGTAATACCCACAGGGTCCAGAAGAGGGCGTTAGATCCCCTGGAACTGCAGTTAAGGATGGCTGTTAGCTGCCATGTGGGTGTAAGATTCTGTCTCAAAACAACACTAACAGCAGAACAAAATAAACACACAATCAAAACACAGCACGAGTTCCCTACAAGTTTATGAGGTAGAGAGACCTACCAGAAATGGATTCCAAAATATAATCGTTGTTAATATGGATAGTAATGAGTGGCTTCTAATTCTCCAACAATTTTACTGATCTCTATTTTTCTTCAAAAATGTAAGCCATTTAGTTGGATTTAATATTAATGTTAAGCCCACATTAGAAGAGAATAAGTATACATAAGTAGTTTTGATGAAATTAAAAAAGTGAAATATCAGACTTTCCCCAGAGTATGGATTTACTTTCACTAAAAATAAAACAACAACAACAACAACAACAACAACAACAACCAGAGAAACAAGGAAATAATGCTGGGGAAGCCATCTGAAAATACCATTTCAGAAAAGTGTGCTTTCACACCATAAACTGTGCATCTCTGGTGTGACACGATTTGATTATGTTGAAGGAATTTGCAAGGTCCTGATGGATATAACAGGGTCAGTATGTTACCTGAACCATGAGGGCTCAGAGATGAGTCGAAATGTGCCTGCTAAAAAAACTGGGCAGGGAGGAGGCAAGGTAAAAGAAGGTACAGGGACCAGCCACTCTGTAGTGGTGTTGTGTATCCTTGGAATAGGTGGACGAGCTCAGAAGACTGAAGAGAAGCCACTGTGCGCCCCCTTGCGGTGAAGGCAGCACGCTCAAGCTCTCACAAGCATCTGTACTTCTTGCAAGTCCCATAATAAAATAAGTCACCTGGGAGGTTATTTGCCCCTGGAATCCTGTGCTTAGGATGGCACTTGGAAACACTTTTATGAGTTCCTGCTGTCCCTTTGTCCTGGGAGAGTGTGAAAGCAGGTGCTATAACGAGGCTGGCATCTGGGGAGGGGATGGCATCAGGACCCACAAATATTAAAATAAAAGCATGCCTGGATCCTATAATCCATACAGATGTGGGTGAATTCTGTTCAATGCTTTGTATTTCTATTAAAGGGCATTGATTCTGGGGGATGCTATGCAGGAAGGAGGGGAACAGAAGGCGGTGTGCAGCTATCTATAGCATCACTGGGACCCTGGAATAGTACCATCAGCCTCCCTGTGACAAATGATGCAATCAGTGGTTCACGCTGACTTGAAAAATGGGAAAATGAGTGTTTGTAAAAGAAGGTACGTTTTAATATATATATATATATATATATATATATATATATATGCTGGAAAATCTCCAAGCTGACTGTAGCTAATTCTCAAACCCGGACCTTCCCCAGCTAGCTAAAAAATAAACCAGTTCTGGCCTTTCAATAAGTGGTGAAGATCCACAGGCTGTTACTAATTTCAAAACTACAGGTAAACCAACAACAAAGGGTTTAAACTGGTGCAAAGCAGACAAAACCAGATGGAAAATTGACAGTAGTAGGTTCTCTTACTCCTTCCTGGCTCAGTGTTAGCAAAAGTGAAAGATAAAAGGACAGTGTTAAATAGACAGTTAACATCCCTTTTTACCTTAGACACAACATGAGCTCAAAACCTCCCAGAACAACTCTTAGTTGACTCTAAGTCTAACAAAAATTAAGCTTAAGTATTTCCTTAGTTGGCCCAAAAGGGTTAGATGCTGCTTCGTGCACCCCACACCCGCATCATCCTGAGAGGAAGGTGTGCTTCTTCAGTAAAACTACAGGGCGCCAGGGCTTTGGGTGTCCAGCTCTTCTTTTCCAGTGTGCCTACCTTTCCCTCCAAGCTCTGTCATTTTTTCTGTTCTGCCGCTTTTCCCCCAACACTCTAATTCTAATAAATTGCATTCTAATATTCTTCTGAGTCTGTTTTTAAATTCTTTTATCAACAAGATTAAGAACCTGCAAAGTGGACTCTGCTCCAAGGTGACAGGGTCTTACTAACTTTAAGGCTCACTGTTTTGAAGTTACAGATGCTCCTTGCTTTATGGTGCAGTTGTGTCTATATAAGCCGGTTCAGTTGAATGTAAGTGGAGATTGCATGGAGCTCACTGATGTGGCCTGCAGGATGCCCTAACCCAGCAGCATGGTGCACTGGACCCAGGAGAGGAGAGAGGATTTATCCTGGTGATCAGTGATGCAGGACTGACTGGGAACTGTGGTTCCTGATGATGCCCAGTATACAGGATGGCCCATCTTATAGGCATGATTGGCCTTCAGTGTCATCTACAGAGATCATGTTGGAGAACAGTACAGTTGAGTTAAAAGCCATTGAAAACATTTCATAATTTTTAATTTATCTTGTATGTGTATGAATGTACTGTCTGCATGTGGGTCTGTGCACCTGTGTCGTGCAATGCCGCAGAGATCAGAAGAGGGTGTCGGATTCCCCTGGAACTGGAGTTCTCCTGGAATTGGAGTTACAGACGTTTCGCAGCCGCCATGTATGTGCTGGGGATCGAACCTGGGTCCTCTGCAAGAGCAGTCAGTGATCTTAAATGCTAGGCCATCTCTCCAGCCCCACATTTCATAATATTTTAAATGAGTTTTGTGTTGGGTCTTATTTATAGCTCTAGAGGGGCCCAAGCAACCCACGGGAGTGCAGGAAAACTACAAATTCATAATTGAAAGAGCAGTATCTGGTGACTGTGCTTGTTTTCCACCAACACCAAATTTAACAGTGGTGAGTCTAATCAAAGTAAACCTTGATGGTGCATGCCTTTAGTCCTGGGACTTGGGAGGCAGAGGCAGCCAGATCTCTGTGAGTTTGAGGCCATCTTGGTCTACGTAGTGAGGTTCAAGCCAGCCGGAGTACATAGCAACACATTATCCTCCCCAGAATGGAATGTAGTATAATCTACTTTCTGCAATTTAATACAAATTTCTTTAAGTATTATTACAACAATTATGCACAATATCACTTAATTTTCTTTAAGTAATATTGCAATAATAATTTACAGCTTTATTTAATACTGTCAATTATAATTACAATTTTCAAATGTAAAGACAAAAACTTCTCAACCCCCTTTTGTTATTTGCAATCTTAGCACATCATTGTAGGTTCTTTAGTTTCAAAAGTTTGATTCTCATGATCTTTCTCTGTTCTTTGTTTTTTCTGTGTGTAAACACACATATGCACAGGCAAACTTTTCTTCAACATTTTTTTTTCATCCCTCTGTAGGAACGCATCATCTCAAAACTATCCTATCCATTACTCTGAAAAGATTCACAGGGAAGTTTTCTAGAATCTCTTAAGGAAAGGACAGTACTCGACTAACGTTTTAGGACAAATACTTCAAAACACATCCTGGGGAAGCTGTACCTGGGTGCCTTGCACATCCAGTACAACTGGGCAGAGTCTAGGAAAGGTGTTCTCAGCTGAAGTCAAGTGTGGTTGTTTGGTTCTCAGACACTACGCCTTCCCTTTCCTGTCAGACTGAGTGGTGAGCGTGGGTGGTCCGGGCCTGGAAGACCGCTGGGTTCAAAGTTCACCAGGTTAGAAAACCAAAGAAGGAGTGCGTCATCTCAGCGACAGATGACTTCAAAGTTGTCTTAAAACAAATCTTTCTTGACAGAGGTCAGCGATACTGTCTGTGAAGAGTGTTTATAGACAGCTTCCCCAAATCTCTATAGCATTTTCTGCTATGGAATATGTATTGTTGTCTTATCAATAAAGCGGAATAAGGGTTAGCAAGGAGGTTCTTAGTTCTAAAATGCCCAATGAGGATGGCAGAACGTTTCCAAATTCATTTCGGGCAATGATAGTCTAATATGCTTTAAAAAGAAAGCTAGTACTTCAGTGAAATGGAAATATGAGATAGAGCAAGATTTAAATTTATAGCTGGGAGAACTTCATGTGCTTCAGCAGAAAAGTGCTTCTTTGAAAATATAAAACTTAGATAAACTGTGAAGATCCAGAAGTCAGTGATCAAGTAATGTGAAGAGAGCAATTGGGATGAGTTCGGGGAGAGGTAGCTTGAAGACATTTTGGGCAGGAGATAAGTTTAAGTGCTTGGGCTTCCACAAGCGGATGTGAGAATCAAGCCTTACCTTGGGTCTACAGAAAACCTAAAGGCTTTCCCCGGAGTCCCCAGAACTTCTTTCTGGAAGAAGCACACTACAACATAAATCAAAAGCATGATATAAAGTATTGGAAGTCATGTAAGGCCACGACATGTTCACATACTCACACACACTTGCATGCTCGTAGAAGGTTCTCACGCACTGAAGACCGCTGATTGTGCCACTTACAACCAAAGACAATGCTGGCGTCGCTGTCCTCACGATGGAGTGGACACAGGTGTTTCAGCTGGGAGCTACTAAGTTCTGACCAGGGAAAGAAAGCACTCAGAGCTTTGTGGTTCTCCTGCAACAATCAGTTGGTCCAAAATCTATGCACTAAAAATTTATTGGGCTAGATATGGCCAACACCATGTGTAACATCAGTACAGTAAGCTTGGGGTGATTTTAGTAACTAACCCAGATGAAGTGGGCCAGGGAGCAGCATTCTCCATGGCCTGTGCTGCCTTTGAGATGCATTCTCTTTGTGTGTGTGTGTGTGTGTGTGTGTGTGTGTGTGTGTGTGTGTGTATGTGTGTTTAGGATTTGTGCAGAATGAGGAGGGCTTAGCTATTCTTGTTGAGGAAAGACCCCAGGTAACCATGTGACACTGTGAAGTGATCTGCCTTCTTAGTTTGTGTCACTATAGCAACCTTCTTACTGTCTCTTACTGTGTCCCTAAATATTATGTTATATGCCTTAAATCCCATGATAGAATTTATTATAATCCAAATACATTGATTTTTTTCAAAAAAATCCTCAGATAAAAAAAAAAAGATCACTAAAAATACTTCTGTGCTTCAATTTAAGAAACAGACCGAAAGAGTGGGAGAGTGACAGGAAGTAAATGGGGGAAATAATTTAAATTTTACAGTCATCTTATATTTGTAAGTGAAGTTATAAGGTTTTATATCTTCTCATATTTTTGAAATTATATAGTGTGCATGGAGATACAAGACCAATTATATAACAGATTACATGACAGACAAATTTTAATGTCTAAAATGTTATTGGCTAAAATAAGCAAACCACAGACTCTAATTCAGCTCTGTGAGCTTCAAGACAATATTGCAAATTAATCTGTCAATATTTGGACTTAAAATTCAAAGTCTAGTATGACCTGTTTCCTAGGGAAATTATGCTATATTCATAGAATCTCTTAAACTCAGAACAAGCTGAAGACATACACACTCATTATGCACTGAACACTGAGCTTCTTTTCCCTTTAAATTAATATTTACCAAGAAGTATTTAATTACTAGGAATTATTTTTTAACAATTGGTAAAATGTTTTCCATTGAGTGGGAACTGTAGATTCTCAAAGTGTCACAAGGTGGGGCTGGTGCACAAGGTTGACTCTCGCCTGCACTCTCGATGGTTGCTAAGTTTTTTGAAATTATTTTTACTATGTTGTCTGATAAGTTTCCTCTGGGACTTGTTACTTGCTTTTCTATTTCTAGTGAAAATTCCTGAGCTGCATCCATAGTAGCTTACTTCTTAAAGAGTTACAAAAATAAATAAATAAATTTTAAACCAAGAAATTATCTCTCAAAAAAGGCAAGTTGTGGGATCTGGTGCCTTATATTGTAACCTCAGCTTTCATATATTTTTTATAAAGTGTGTCATTTGAAAGAGATAGTATATTATCACATTTTTAGTAAATACACATTCACTAAATATATTTACCATATATATGTATATGAATGTTTATGGTAGATACCATCTCTATGTACACGGATGTTTATGGTAGATACCATCTATATGCACATGTATGTTTATGGTAGGTACTCATATATATGTACATGCAGGTTTAAGATAGATGCCATCTATATATACATATATGTTTATGGTAGATACTCATCATATATATGTACATGTATGTTTATGGTAGATACTCACCATAAATATGTACATATTTGTTTATGGTAGATACTCAAAGAATATTTGCACATGTGTATTTTGCTCACTTTGTTCTTTTCTCAAATAATAGAAACAGTGTTACTGTAAAACCAGTATGTTTATAATTTGGAATCAAGAAATGTTTAAGACATAGCTTATGGAGTCTATCAGCTTTCTTAATGTCAATTTATATAACATTATATCTAGTGATAAGAAAAATAATGGGGCTGGAAAGATGGCTCAGGAGTTAAGAGCACTGACTGCTCTTGCAGAGGACCCGGGTTCGATTCCCAGCACCCAGATGGTGGCTAAGAACCATCTTAGGCCAGGTGTGGTGGCATACACCTTTAATCCCAGCACTCGGGAGGCAGAGACAGGTGGATCTCTGTGAGTTCAAGGCCAGCCTCATCTACATAGTGAGCTCCAGACCAGTAGGGACTAAAAGGAGACCCTGTCTCAAAAAGATCAAAAAGACCGAAAAAGAAAGAAAAATAATCAAGCATATCTATAATGGGCAGACTAAACCAAGAGTAAAGACAGTAATAACAAGCTAATTTTATTTCATGTATAGACCTTCTAATCTAGTTTAAAGATAAAGCAAGTATATAAGGATCAATTAAAATCTTATTCCAGACCAAAATTGAAGCTCTGTGTTAAACACAGAAGTTTGTATTACACAGAAGCGCTGAGAGGCTAAATTAACAATTACCTATAAATGTTTTATTTAAAATGAGTACTAAAATTTATGAAAAACTGTGTATTTATAATATCATTGGCCAATTTATTCTAAGTCAAATGCTATATAAAATGTTTAGATGTATTTAAGAGACAGTAGGCCAGGGTATATTGGTATATTGTTTTAACCCAGTACACTTATAAATGTAAACCAAGACATATTTACCCTTGATAATCAAAACCTTTAGTCATATCCAGCTAAATATTTATCACATAATTATAAATGAATTTGATTGTAAGTTGTAAAATTGAGCGTACATATCATATGTCTCCAAAAAGGAATTAGCTCTCACTGAATTTTCCAGACATGTCATGGGTTAGGGACAAAGGGCATCAGGTAGCAAGCTAATAAATGCTAGAAAGAAAAAAGGAGTTTCCCTAAAGTCTTCTGAAGTCTCACTCCCAAGAGTGACAGCCTACGCATGGCGAGAGCTGGCCTTTAAAATGCAGGCATGTGCTAGATAGAGTACAGGGTTTATTTTAAGCCCACAAAACTCCTGCATGGCATATGTTTAAATACACTTCTTTAAGATAAATAAACTGAGTTTTAAAGAGTTTAACATGTGTCTTTATTTTTATTTTATGTAGGTGAATGTTTTGCCTGCTTGTATAAAATAAGTGCACCATTTGCATGCAATGTCCATGGAGGCCAGAAGAGGGCATCAGATCCCCTAGAATTGGAGTTACAGACATTTGCCAGCTGCCATGTAGGGTGCTGGGCTTGAAACCTGGATCCTCTGAAAGACCAGTCAGTGCTCTTAACCACTGAACCATCTCTCCAGCCTCTACTCTCACAACATTTTAAAATTACATGAATTACTGTGTCTATCTGCTAATACATTTAAGGAGTTCCTCATATCATATTAAGAAGTGATAGAACACACAGGCCTAATCTGGGATTCTCTGAAACATGAAGATTTTTTTTTTAATACAAATGTGATGCCATGAGTGGAAAATTCCACACCAGTTTGTGTGATGGGCCATGGTCCAAATTTGGGAACACCAAAACGATCATACACCATTACTTTCAGACTATATTCAGACTATATAGGTGGAACATACATATATTTCATGTTTAGATTTGAGTCTCACCGCCAAGATTTCTCACTGTGTTTGCAAATATTCAAAGTTAAAAAACATGAAATCCAAAACACTTCTGGGATGATGCCTTTCACATTGGGGATTAATAAGTGCAAATTTGAGAATAAGGCTCTAGGCAATTCATGTGAGTAGTTTTGGCAGGTATTGCAAAGGAGCTTCTTTGTGTTCACTGTTTTTATTATTATTATTATTATTATTATTTTGGTCTTTTTGAGGCAGGGTCTTCTGTAGCCCCAGCTGTCCTGGAACTCACTATGTAGACCAGGCTGGCCTTAAACTCACAGAGATCTGCCTGCCTCTACCTCCCAAGTGCTGGAATTAAAGGCGTGTCCCACCACACTCAGCTATTTATTTATTTATTTACTTATTTATTTATTTTTATGTGTATTAGTGTATTGTCTCCATGTATACAAGTGGACCCATGTTGTGCAATGCCCACAGAGGCCAGAAGAGGGCATCGGACCATCTGGAACTAGAGTTAAGGGTGGATGTTAGCTGCCATGTGGAGGATGGGCATTGAGCCCAGATGCTCTGGAGGAGCAGTCAGTGCTCTTAACTGCTGAGCCATGTCTCCAGCCCTCATTGGTAATTTTAAAAGGACTCTATAGCATCAAGTCCTTGGAGATTGTCAACAAAGAATTTTTTTTTTTTTTTTTTTTTTTTTTTGATTTTCGAGACAGGGTCTCCCTGCAGCCCCAGCTGTCCTGGAACTCATTCTGTAGACCAGGCTGGCCTTGAACTCACAAAGATCTGCCTGCCTCTGCCTCCCAAGTGCTAGGATTAAAGGTGTGCGCCACCACGCCCGGCAAATTTTATTTATTTTCTATGTGTATGAATGTACTGTCTGCATGTAGGTTTGTGCACCTGTGTCGTGCAATGTCTCAGAAGTCAGAAGAGGGTGTTGGATTCCCCTGGAACTGGAGTCAAAGACGGTTCTCAGCTGCCATGTGGGTGCTGGGGATTGAACCTGGGTCCTCTGCAGGAGCAGTCGGCGCTTTTAACTGCTAGGCCATTTCTCCAGCCTCAACAAAGAAATTTTAGTAGTGATGTCATGAGGAGGCTACCCTGAGGAGGGGAGGCCCATGAGCAATGTCTGACCCAATAAACCTAGGGTACTAGTGTTGTCTGCACTTCCTCATCTGTCTTGTAAAGCACAGGAAATGGTGAAATCTGTCCACCACAGAAAATCAAATGCTGCAGGTTCTCATTCAGGTAGTAGGTTAAAAAGTTGATTTATGATGCCAGGCATGGTAGTTCACACCTTTAATCTCAGCACTTGGGAGGCAGAGGCAGGTGGATCTCTGTGAGTTCAAGGCCAGCCTGGTCTACATAGAGAGTTCCAAGCAGCTGGGGCTACAGGGAGACCCTGTCTCAAAAAGATAAGAAAATTTGATTTATGGAACTAGATCATAGAATCAGGTTACCTGGGGCTGAAAAGTGGGGTGAGGGGAGAAGTTAGTCATTGGGATCAAATCACAAGTAGGAATGTGACACAGTGGGGTGGATGCTGTGAATGATAATTCATCTTCTACTTCAAAATAGCGAGAAGAAAGGATTTTGAATGTTCCCAACACAGAATTATAAACCTTTGAGGTGATGGATATGTGTGCTGTCCTGGTTTGATTATTATACATTGTAAGCATATGCCACAATATCGTACTGTATCCTTTAAATATACCTAATTATTAGGTGTCCACTAAAGTAATAATGATAATGCAGACTAAAACACAGGAAATAAAACTAGAGATTTTACCACTTTGCAGTCAGTGCTGATGACTCATCAACATTGCCTCTGTAAGAGTCACAATTGTCTTGATCATGCAGAGGTTTGTCAGGTACCAACATTCCCAAGCTCTACCTCTGGGTTTGTAAGGTGTGGTCCACCTGCTACTTTGCAAGAGGATCTTGTACTGTTGAATTTTCCCGATCAACCTGATTGGATTCAGAGCCAGGAGACATCTCTCTCTGGATTCATCTGTGAAGGTGTTTTCAGAGAAGTTTACCCTAGAAGGGAAGAGCCATCGTGAATGCGAGATGTCCCCATCCCACGGTGAGGACCCAGCCTGAAGAGGGGGGAAACCGAAAGCCCGATGGGTGTGGGTGGCACTCCCATCTCTTTGCTTCCTGACCACCCGGCTGTAAACAGCTGCTTCACAACCCTCCCACCACAGCCCAGAGCTGCCCTCCTGGCCATGAAACTGCATCCCCAAACCAAGGGCCAGAAAAAGTTCTTCTCTGACATTTCTTCTTGTCAGGAATTTGATCACAGCCAAGAGAAAAGCAGGTAACATCGTTGAAAGGTTGGTGGCTGGCCAACTTCACAAAGTTGTAAAGCACTGCTCTGTTCTTCTCAGTGATCGTTAGTCACTGCTGGAGGTGGAGGTAATGGCGGCCACTTAGAAAAGAGTGAACAAAGGGCCGGAGAGATGGCTCAGGGGTTAAGAGCACTGGCTGCTCCTGCAGAGGACCACGTTGATTAAGAGCACTGGCTGCTCCTGCAGAGGACCACGTTGATTAAGAGCACTGGCTGCTCCTGCAGAGGACCACGTTGATTAAGAGCACTGGCTGCTCCTGCAGAGGACCACGTTGATTAAGAGCACTGGCTGCTCCTGCAGAGGACCACGTTGATTAAGAGCACTGGCTGCTCCTGCAGAGGACCACGTTGATTAAGAGCACTGGCTGCTCCCGCAGAGGACCACATTGATTCCTAGCACCCACGTGATGGCTAACAACCACCTGTAACTCCATTTCCTGGGAATCCAATGTCCTCTTCGGACCTCCACAGGTATTTCAGGACACAGGTGCACTTACACAAAAGCAGGCAATATACTCATACACATAAAGTAAAAACAATAAACAGAATATTAAAAAATAAAAGATGAAGTGAGTAAAACAGTAAAAGAATCTTTGAAAAATATTACAGTGTTATGAACTATCCAGAACATAAATAAGTGAACCAAAAATAGCTGACTGTTCTTAACTCGGTTGAAGTTTTGTTAAAGATCATCTAAGATAGCCAACAGAAAATATCTTAGATATTATGACCCAGCACATTTTGATCCTGTACAGTCACGCCCAGTTTACTGAGTTGTAAGCAGAATGACACTGGGCCTGGGGACTGAAGTTGCTAATTAGAAAACATCCAAACAGCCTTTCAGCAGCAGGGAGCTCTGACTTTGGTTCCAATGCCCATGTGGCTCATAACTGCCTGTGACTCCAGCTCTGGGGACCCAACTTCCTCTTCAGGCTTCTGTGAGTACCTGCACTCATATGTATATACTTTCACACAGACACACAGACACACACAGAGACACAGACACACACATATCACACACAGACATACAGACACACAGACACATACACAGACACACAGAGACACAGATACACACACGCAAAGACACACACAGACACACAGACACACACAGACACACACAGACACACAGAGACACAGACACACACACATAGACACACATACAGGCATACAGACACACAGACATGCACAGAGACACAGACACACTCACACATAGACACACACAGACATATAGACAGACACACATACAGACACACAGACACACACATACACACAGACATACAGACACACACAAACACACAGACACACACAGACACACAAACACAGACACACAAACACACACACACAGACACACAGACACACACAGACACACAGACACACACAGCCACACAGACATGCAGAGACACAGACACACACACAGACATACAGACACATATAGAGACACAGACACAAAGACACACACACATAGACACACATACAGACACAGACACAGAGACAGACACACACACATAGACACATAGAGACACACAGACACAGAGACACAGACACACACACATAGACACACACAGACACACACTCAGACACCTGCAGTTAAAAAGAAATCAATCTTTTTTATTTTTTATTTTTATTTATTTTTTGGTCTTTTTGAGACAGTGTCTCTCTTTAGTCCCAGCTGGCCTGGAGCTCACTATGTAGACCAGGCTGGCCTTGAACACATAGAGATCCACCTGCCTCTGCCTCTGCCTCTTGAGTGCTGGGATTAAAGGCGTGAGCCACTATGCTCAGCAAAGAAATCAATCTTACAAAATAGCCTATAGACCTTGAAGAGACAACACCACTGTCTGCCAGCAGACTCCCATGGCTATATCAATTTCCTATTGTTTATAGTCCTGAGGATTTAACCATGGGCTGGGGGATGCTCTAACACTGAGCTACCTCTCTGGCAAAGACAGTGTTTTTAAGTCTCAAATTATTATTCTATTTTGATCTATTTTTCTCTCCGTCTGTCTGTTTCTGGGAACCTGTTCTTTGACCACGTGACCTACATGGGCATCACTGATTGGGTCTACTTGAGTTGTCACCACACACACTTGTGTCTAAGACTTGTTTGAATCTTGTACTCATGCCCTGTTGGGCCCTAGGATAGCCACTGTGCAAGGGGCTAAAGTTGATTAACATGCATATATTTGGAATGGACACTTTTTATTATTTATTTTTGTATGTGTATGAATGTACTGTCTGCATGTAGGTTTGAGCACCCATGTCGTGCAATGCCGCAGAGGTCAGAAGAGGGTCTCGGTTTCCCCTGGAACTGGAGTTCTCCTGCAATTGGAGTTACAGACGGTTCTTAGCCGCCATGTGGATGCTGGGGATCGAACCTGGGTCCTTTGCAAGAGCAGTCGGTGCTCTTAACCGCTAGGCTATCTCTCCAGCCCATGGAATGGACACTTTTAAGTATACAGTGTTTGTGAAATCTGTCTGAAGGGAACCTGCAAGGTGTGAGGTGTGAAGATTTTTATGCTGATGCTGAGACATCTCATATGTTGGTGTTTCCATAACCAAAAGGCCCAAGAAAGCAGCCACGCATCAACTCCTAAGAGGAAAAGTAAATGTAGTTTTATTAGAATTCCTATTAGGTCAGCAGCAGCAGCAGCAGCAGCAGCAGCAGCAGCAGCAGCAGCAGCGTTAGGGGATGGGCGGTGGCTCAGTCAGAGAGGCGCTTACCGTACGGGTATAAAGACTCGAGTTCTGTCCCAAGCATCCATGGAAAAGCTCAGCCTGGCAACCTTACAGAGCCAGTACTGCCAGCACTGGGAGACAGGAGGATCGTGGCTGGTCACACCGGCCAGCCAGTCTAGCTGAACTTGTGAGCTCCAGGTTCAATGAGAAAAGGTGGAGGGCTGGAGAGGAGGTTCGGCTGCTAGCAGACTTGCTGTTCTTCTGGAGGGTATCAGTTCAGTCCCAATGCCCACCCCCAGTGGCTCACAGCCACCCGTAACTCCAGTCCAGGGAACCATCTACTCTCTTTTGGACTCTGAGGACACCTGCACACACACACACACACACACACACACACACACACACACACACACACTTTAAAAAAAGAAACAATAGTGACCCTGCTTCTTGCTCAGACTTAACTTTTCTTTATTTCAACTCTTCAGTTCTTAGAAATACTCTTCTTTTACTTCTTTTTAGCTAGGATAAACTAAAAGTACTGCTTGGAACACTCCGGCTCTCGAAAGCTGGCACGGATTTTGCCCTCCTAGAGAAGGCTGTGTCTTCTGTGCCCACAGTCCTTCAGTGACCAGGCTGCAACACTTCCATCTTCACATCACTGGAGGGAGATGCTCAGCTTGAGGATGACATCATTTGCTCAGGGACATGGCCCGGTGGTGGGGGTGGGGGGATTGGGGGGGATCCCAGGGTCACAATCCCATCAGCCATAGGCTGGAGGTTCTACTCTTCCTGGTAGGGTGACTGACCTTCACAATCAAACTACATTTCTTTTAGTCTTTTCAAGACAGGGTCTCCCAAAAACTGTAGCCCCAGCTTTCCTGGAACTCACTCTGTAGACCAGGCTGGCATT
This sequence comes from Rhizomys pruinosus, assembly GCA_009823505.1. Classification (NCBI taxonomy): domain Eukaryota; kingdom Metazoa; phylum Chordata; class Mammalia; order Rodentia; family Spalacidae; genus Rhizomys; species Rhizomys pruinosus. Next base: position 1,100,019 of record VZQC01007176.1, on the reverse strand, counting down.
GAACTCACAAAGATCCGCCTGCCTCTGCCTCCCGAGTGCTAGGATTAAAGATGCGCGCCACCATGCTTGGCGTAAACTACATTTCTTAAAGCTCCATGGAAGCACACAGAAAGTTCATACTGTGTAGGGAGAGACACAGGGAGAGATGTTCAGTCCAGTTCTATAATGTGTGCATAGGGTGAAACATCACACTGATCCATTACTGTGTATAATAGTTATGCTTTCAATATATCCTATAAAATAACTTGAAACGGAAAAAAAATAGGAAAAAATCAATCAATTAAACATTCAATGGGCTCCGACCCAGCTTTTGCAGTTAAAGTGTGGCCTATGAAAGTCTTAAAGTCTCATCCTATGCTGGTGTTCAACTCAACACAGCCCTATATCACAGAAAAATATGAAGAAAGGTGAGTTCAAAACAAACAAAAAGAATTTGCGAGTGGCATTCTGGTCAGGCCACTGAACCAAGTCCACTCTTCTCTTTAAGGCCTGGTGCTGAAGGAATTACCAACCTTCTTAGATAAAACCAAACACAACTTGAGGTAAATGCATGCTTCTAGGTGCTTGAGCCCTCGGCCTTCGAAACCTTCATTTTCAGTTCCAGGTTTCTCTATCCATTGTGGAAGTCTAGGCAGACATGTTAAAAGGGGGAGATTTTTACTACATTAAGTAAGAGTCAGTGATCGCCCTATTCACTCACTGTCTAGACACGGGAAGCATCTGGGAAGGGAACCAGAATTTTCACATAAATTCCACTCCTCGTGTCCGAGGCCCGTTTCAGGGAACTGCTGTGCTGTTGGTCTCTGAGAAAACTCTGTAGATTCCCAACTCTTCCCTTCCTTCTGGCATCCACCTAATAAACACAGGACCAGAACATGTCTTCTCTAGCCCAGTGTTGGTACCAACGTGTTTCTCTGTTCAGGGGACTTGCCCTGAGGGGAGTGTCAAAGCAAAGTGACTGTCACTTCCTTCCTTAGACGTCCTTAGCTCTGTCTCTGGAATGAGGCTCCACCAAGCAGAAAGGCACTTTCTCTGCTTCTGAAAGCTGCTTCGATTGTATTCTCTAGAAAGAGATGCCAGGCAGCTCTCCATGGCCAGTCCCTTCTCCCGGTGATGCAAGTCCTAGCCATTCATGTCTGTGATTTGAATTTGCCTTCCTTGTCCTTACAGAGTGCTCTGACCACTCAAATTATCAGAACAATCTCTGTGTTATGTTAATTAGCACCTCATGACAATGTGTGCTGTGTTGTGAGATTGACTTTAAAATGTGAATGCACATTTATCTAAATACCTTCTAAGAGGACAGATCCTGCAATGCAGGTGACTGTGCGTGCTCTCCTGCATGTAAACATGAGGACCCCTGGGGAGCCATGTACGTACAGCAAACAGCATGCTCGTTCTTAGTGTGGATTCCTGGACTGTCCTTTTGAAATTCAATGGAGCAACATGGAAATGACTCCAGAAAAGGCAGTGCGTCTTGGTAATTCTTGATACAATGTGTGGAGGAGCCTAACCATGTTTGTTTTAAAGTTGACAAAGCAGATCTGTGTTTTCAAAACGTGGCAGTGCTGGATTGAATTAGTTGTGATGAGATATTCGAACTGAGAGGAATCTGTGAGGTCATCTGGTGAAGTGACTCTCAGCTCAAAATTAGAAGAAAGTTTCTAATCTCTATCTCAGCTAATGCAGGCCACACTATGTAAAACTCTTTTGTCTGCCCCACCTGGTTCCTCCAGAGAAAGTCAATATGGATGGAAAAGCTGGGGGACTCTCTTAGAGGGGATATAAAGGAGACAGGGCAAATTTGGTTTTAGAATGCACCTTCCAGTGGGTTTGTAAGAATGGACCAGTGGCCTAGTATACTGAGAGAAGTGTATTTGCTAACATTGTTTAAGAATGGACTAAAAGTAGTTAAAATGGAAAGAAACTGATTAACAACAAACATCTGCCTCTGGGTTTAATCCATGATGCACAGGAATCTCTTTTCAACACAATCAGTCACATCATTGTCATCGTAAGTTTCCTTGTTTATTCTGCAGGATATCTGAAAGTCACACAGAAGTATTTAGTGGCAGTTCCACCACTGACGGGTCCAGGGTGGTTCTTGGACAGCCACCGGGTTGATGCTGAAAGGACGTCATGCGACGGAAGGTCAAGGGATGAGTTTCGAGAAACAGTTGGAAAGAAAATCCTCTCCTCTGCCCTGCAGTGACTTCTCAGGGGTCCGGGGGCCAGCATGCAGACTGCCTTCTTCCATGTCCAGAGCACCAGAGAGGGAGCAGAGCCCATGCTCATACGGACTTCTCCACATTACCATTAAGAACATAGACTCATCATACAAAAACTAGAGAAATTAGAAGCATTTACTCAATTAGCAGACAGTGGCTCTTTTGTTGTTTTGTCTTGGTTATTGGTTTGGTGCTTTTTTTTCTCAGTGATGAGATGAACCCGGGGCCTCACACATGCCAGGCAAATGCCCTGTGGCTAGCTTATATTTCCAGCCCTGACAATGACCTTGGAATTAAATTCTATGACATTGAACAGAGGATTAAAAGAAGGAAAGTAATTTTCTTTCTTTAGCATTGTAGAGTCATTTGTGTGTGCAAAGAATATATTTATATGAGGGTGAAAGATAATTCAGGCTCTAATTTACACCAAATATATTGCGTGAAACCATGTTAAAAGAAGAAAACCTAAGTGAAAGGTAAGTTCAAATATTACCATCTCATTTCTAAACCACCGCTTGTGCTCAATGCTTTAGGGATTATTCCCTGGGAAGTCTGAGTTGGAAAGTGTCATGAGAGGCCTCTAAGTCGCTATTAAACATTATTACAGCTGGGTGTGGTGGGCACGCCTTTAATCCTAGCACTTGGGAGGCAGAGGCAGGCAGATCTCTGTGAGCTCAAGGCTAGCCTGGTCTACAGAGTGAGTTCCAGACCAACTGGGACTACACGGAGACCCTGCATAGAAAAGACAAAAAAACCAAAAAACCCCAAAACAAAAAAACCACCCATTATTACATAGAAAGGAAGCTGCAAGCTCATTTGACAGTGAGAAGTATTTTTATTTTTATTTTTTATTTTTTTTACATAAATTTATTTATTTTTATCAAATCTAGACCTGTGCCCCCCCCCATTCCCCCACCCCACCAGAGCTCAAATGATACCAAGTGCTGGAGAGGTTGTGGGGAAAGGGGAATACTCATCCACTGCTGGTGGGAATGTAAACTCGTACAGCCACTGTGGAAAGCAGTGAGGAGAACCCTTGGAACATTTGGAATGAACTTGCCACCCGACCCAGCCATACCACTCCTGGGCATGTACCCTCAAGACTCACCCCACCGCAGAGATACATGCACGGCCATGCTTATTTCAGCTCTCTTCACAATAGCAAGGAGCTGGAACCAACCCAAATGCCCCTCAACTGATGAGTGAATAGAGAAAATGTGGTACATCTACACAATGGAGTTCTATGCAGCAGTAAAGAAAGACGACATCACGAGCTTTGCAGGAAAATGGCTGGAGCTAGAGGACATCATGCTGAGTGAAGTAACACAGTCCCAGAAAAACAAACGATGAATGGTATCCCTCATCTGTGGATGCTAGTGCCAATTACCTAGTTGTAAGTATTTCTTGTGTACGGCCCCTTGAGCTTTTGTCCAAAGAAGTTGGGAGTGATGCATATTGGAAACAACAACAACAACAACAACAACAACAACAGAAAGGACTGCATCAAAGAACTGACTGAAACCGTGAACTTCTGCTCAAAACAATCAACTTCCTCATGGAGAATATTGAGAAAGACTGAGAAAGAGATGAAAAGCATGTTTGGCAGAACGCATGAGAAGTATTTTTAAAGACTGTACAAATGGCTTATTTAGAAGAAATAAATATTTTCAAAAATAAAATTTAAAACCATTATTGGTATGAAATATTAAAGAGTACTTTGTTGGCTGGAGGATATTTTAATATTTCCCCTGAAAGAGCCTCCTTTTGATTTTATTTTTAATGTCTTTTAGCCAATAATGTCTTTTAGTCCAATCAAATTGGACTTTTTAAAGCTCGTCTATTTAGAGGCCATTCTTTGTGATTCAGATTCTCCAGTCAACACCCAATTCTCCATGTTCATGAGGGTAATCAGGTGATGAAATGAAATCTAATTTTACTTTAATCCCAGTTTCTGTGTTGTGCTGCCCCTAAGTTTTTTCCCAGAAATGCTAATGACTAGTATCATGTACTGTAACTGGGTCTCTTCTTCTTCCCTCATGTCTATAAGGAGTGGAGACAGCCCTGAATTAGGTAAAGAGCAGTTGGGAATTCACTGGCACATGCAATAGGCAATGCATACCCATAACAGCGTATACTGCTGTTTAGCCACTTCCTCTGAGAAATAGTCTATACAGAATCTTCTTTTAAAAGACTTTTTAAAAATTTAATTTATTTTTTATGTGTATGAATGTACATGTAGGTTTGTGCACCTGTGTTGTGCAATGTCGTGGAGGTCAGAAGAAGGTGTCAGATTCCCCTAGAACTGGAGTTAAAGATGGTTCTCAGCCACCATGTGGGTCCTGGGGATCGAACCTGGGTCCTCTGCAAGAGCAGTTGGTGCTCTTAACCACTAGGCCGTCTCTCCAGCCCTGGAATCTTCTTAAGACTCAGGAAGCAAACCACTCATAAGTCTCAAAAGTCCTTGCCAGATTGACAAGCTCTCCCTCTGCTGAGCAAGGAGAGTCTCCAACCTGTCAACCTATCCACTTGCATGAACCTTGTGCAAACAGCTGCAAAAAAATGCAGCTTTTATGAATGGGCTGTCACCCAGTCTGGGATGGGCCTTTGGAGGATGCAGCCACCTTTGAATTGCTCCTCCGAGTACCCCTCTCAGGTGCTCCTGTAAGTAATCCCAAGAAACTCATAGCAAAGTTGCACTTTGTTAGAATTGTTATTTTGATCTGTTGCAGGTTCCCTGACTCTAGTGAATAGCTGTTTGTGTAACATCTCCCTTCGAAAAGGCTCACACAGCACATGAGAACATTATAAATGGCAAACAGGAGGCCAGGCATGGTGGTGTACCCGTGTAATCCCAGTACTTAGAAAGCAGAGGCAAAAATACTAGGAACATAAGGTTAGCCTCACCTACATGTCAATTTTGATGCCAGCCTGGACTACATGAGACTATCTCAAAAATAATAATAAATAACAAAAGATTTAAGGAAGAAAACAATAGATTTAAAGATGAATACGTTGAATGGGCTCTTGATACAATGGAGCCCTCCCTTCATTGAAATTTGGAGTCACGAATGAACATGAAAATATGTCCTGCTTTACTTTGATCTGCTGAATATCTTCCTAATGTATGTCAGTTTGTATTTGTCTCATACTTATGGTTAACAAAAGGGATTTTAATTTTCTTAGAGAATGCTGATGGAACAGCACCTGCCTTCTGGAATTTTCATGCTCTGTTTATGGGGCTGAGGATGTAGTGGGCATACCATAACAGTGCCGATAACATGAAGTGGATGCTACTGATGACCTGGGTTCCAGTGCAGATCAGTGCCTTGCAGGGTGATGGGCTAACCTGGGAAGTTCAGGCTGAGATGACTTAGGATCACCCTGAACAGACTGAAATTGCTCTTAAAAGTCTCTGGTATTTTGTTTTCCAGGAACTGCTAACCAAGTGTTGCTCTTTCCTTTTCCTGCTTTCATCCTGCTTCTTATAAGTCTTTCTGTTTGGTGCCTGAGCTCAAACCCAGGGTTTTGGTTGTGCTAGGTAAGCTCTGCACCACTGAGCTGCATATCAGCCTAGTTTAGTGCTATCCTAAATTCTGCAAAAATCAGTAACAAAATGACTATAGCTAATACACCATCATTTGCTGGTATATTAAGTTCACTTCACTTAACCCTGAAACAACTATATCTGATAGACTCTAATGTTATCTTTACAAGAGAAAAAAACAGGCCTGGAGAGAATTTGAGTTAGATTATGCCTATCATAGGTCACCATTCATATTTATAGATTGATAACTGCCAAATATTTATTGTTACGTAGTTTCAGAGCCAAGCAGGGCACAAACAGTGACTATGTGCAATGCTGCTAAACTATTTTAAGAGTATATATATATATATATATATATATAATTTTTTATGTGTATGAGCATATAGTCTGCATGTAGGTTGGTGCACCCATGTCGTGCAATTCCATGGAGGTCAGAAGAGGGTGTCAGATTCCCCTGGAACTGGAGTTAAAGATGGTTTTTAGCTGCCATGTGGGTGGTGGGAATTGAACCCAGGTCCTCTGCAAGAGCAGTAGGTGTTCTTAATCTCTGAGCCATCTCTCCAGCCCCAAGAGTATATTTTAAGTATTGTTTAATTTGATTAAAGGAACAAAACTAGACTGTGAAAGTCAAGTATGTAAAATGAGTTGTTAGTAGTATAAAAATGGAAACTCACATTCAGAAAATATTTGCAATTGGCAGATGTGCAGTATTGATTTAGGGTGTCTCAACCCTCCAAGGAGAGTAATCATTTTATGGATGCCTGGCTTTTCTGAGATGAGGCTTTTCTGAGACATGGCCTTAGGTATTAAGATTGGCCTTGAACCCAGAACCACTAATTCAAAATGTATACCCTTTCTATTGACCATGTTACCAATGCCTTTGAAATAATATGAAAGTGGAATAGACAGAAAATTGGGACACTCTTTGGGGAAAAACCAAATAGAACAATAGATAGAAATGGAAGAGAGTATCAGTGCGGAGTTATTGGGAGTGACACAAAATAATCTCAAAATCACTAGACTAAAATAGAAAGACAGACTATTTCAGAGAGTAACGTGTCTGTCTTTGGATGCATGTACCCCTGCATACTGAGAATCCAGAGAGGACTGTTCATATGGGGCATTACTGAAAACTAGAGAGACAGTGGTTTTCAGCCAAATATATATATATATGTATATATATATATATGTTTCTTAGGAATCAAGCCTAATAGGACATTCAGGTGACCGATAAGTGGGGGTCAGCCATGTTCAGGAGTCAAGAAAGAACTGGTATCAGTCACTGGAATGAACAACAAGGGAGGAAACGTAAGATTTAGGAACCAAGAAGCTCAGAAATCTGACAAGTCACTAGTGTGGAAGTTATGGGAGATCACAGGGACATGACGTAGGCTGTGGGGAGGACCGTGCTCTGTCCCTGGGAAGTTGTGTTCAGGTAAGAAGCAATGCTCAGCTAGGGCATCCTGAGGTGGTGGCCGGCTTTTAGGAGAAGAGGTTTGTGTGCTGTGCTGCTAGCAAGCATTATGTTCTTGCAATTGTCCTTGTATAGAACACATCATTTAGTGTAAAGCCCATTGTGGAGACTGAACCTTCCAGTGGTCTGGAACCTTCCAGCCACAGCAGTAGCTATGCAATCTCTATTTGGCTTCATATAGTCTTGTTTCAACCTAGCCATTTACCACCACCTCAAAGGAGAATATGAGGCATGACTCAGTCTACAGCAGCAGGTCACACTATCTCCCACTGTCTCAGAGGAGATAATTTGTGTGCGCGCTGCCCCAACGTCCCCCCTGCCTGTCTCCATTCTCCACCAACTGTCTCTCCATTCCTTTTTTTTTTTTTTTTTAATATGGAACGCTTCACGAATTTTCGAGTCCCCTGAATACAGTGCACAAAAGTGTAGTTAGGGGAAAATAATATATTCTGATCTTTTAGTACAGAGCGGGGTGATTTCGATTAACCATACGATCCCATGAATCCCAAAATAGCTAGAAAAAAGGACGTTCAAGTGCTCCCACAACAAAGAAATCATGTTGGAAGTGACGGATGTATAAACTGCCCTCATTCATGAATCCAAATGAAACATTACATTGTTCTCCATAAGTAAGTGTAATTATCATGTTACTTAAAATCCAGACTAAAAGGAGCTGGAGAGATTGCTCAGCAGTTAAGGTTAAGCTGAGGGAGCAGCACGGTCTTTTCTCTAAGTTGAGCGGAGCTGAGTCTCTAGTTGCTTCTACTTCAGAGTCTGCGGTATCAGTGCAAGGTCAAGCAGCCCCACTAACCGGGAAGAGCTTGGTTTCTGTGAGCTAACTGACATTCTGTGGGTAACTCGAAGGCACTGAAAGTTTTTCAGAGGCAAATTATATTTGCATTAAGAATGAGGACACTGCATTTGTCACAATTTAAAATGATTTCTGTGTTAGTAACTTTTTTGTTGCTGTGACGAAACACCAAGACCAAGGCAACTTATAGAAGGAAGAGTTTATTTAGGCTTATGGTTCCAGAGGAATAAGATATTATCTGTGGCAGGGAGGCATGGCAGGAGGCAAGGGGCAGAGAGCAGAGAGCTCACATCTTCAAGCTCCAAGCCCCACAAGGCTGTGAACTTCTCCAGGCCGCCCCAGGGACCTGCTTCCTCCAGCAAGGCCACGTGACCTCTCCAAACAGCGCCACCAGCTGACCAGGTGATCAAATACGTGAGCCCCTGGGGGACACGCAGGTCTCATTCAAAGCACCACAGCATCCTTATCTGAACACACAGGAAGAGTGGGGGAAAATGAGATCTCAATTTTAAATGAAAAGGCGTTAAAATTCGTGAGGAAATTTCTCCTTTGCTGGAGCTCGTCACAGACCTTCCGCACTGTAGAGACGCCCTGGTATTGGTCTCGCTCCCTGACTCGAATCCTGTGGAGCTGAGGCAGATTAGATGATATGACGGGGTCGTGTTGGAAGAGAGGAAAATGGTGCTTGTTGCCGTCACTAGGTACCAGAGGATGCAAGGCTGATTTCTGCCCCATCTCATTTTGACCTCTTTCCCAAGGCAGAGGCCCTTCCTTCTCCATGAAGTACAATAATAAGCCTTCCTTTGGTCTTGCTGGATTCTTTTTTATTTTTTTTTTTTAATTTTTTTTTATTATTTATTTTTGTATGTGTATGAATGAACTGTCTGCATGCAGGTCTGTGCACCCGTGTCGTGCAGGTCAGAAGAGGGTCTCGGATTCCCCTGGAACTGGAGTTCTCCTGGAATTGGAGTCTCTGAGATCTTCCGCCTACTGAGGTTTCCATTTGGAAACAAAAGGCCTCAAGTGGGAGGTCATCCTTTAGCATTTGCTCTAAACTGTGTGCACTGATGGCTGATGGGTTAACCTTCTGTGAGGTACTTACTAAGAAGTGAAACACACTGGGGTGGGGGGGGGGGACCAGGGGTGTTTAATCATGCCTTCCTATTCAGGAACTGGGCCCCTACTTCTCCCTCTCTCTATCTGTGTTTCATCTCTCTTTCCTTCCTCTCCTCTTTTCATCCCCCTTTCTCATTCCTTCTTTCTCTCCCCCTCTCCGCCTAGTACTGGAATCACAAGCAGGTACTGAGAGCTAAGTTTCCTTGGTATGTGTTGCTTTATATCTATTCCAAACAAGAGGCCAATCCACCTGACAGCTTCGAACAAATGTTTCTGGAACATTAAAGAAGGGCCGGGATCTCAGGGAGGGGCCGCATTACCTAAGTGCCTCATTCATAGCTCATTCCTCCTGGGGGAGTTGACAAGGCTGGGCACTCAGAGTGCTGCCCCAGGGTCACCGCAGATTCGTAGTGAGGCATGGTTCTCTGCAGTCAATAGCTCGCCTTTGATAATGGGTGATATGTGGGGTCTGGTCTTTCTCAAGGGGCAGTTGCATATTTTGAAATCCTCATCATGGAGAGTCTAAGCATCCTGGCTTAAAGAGCTGTTCACCTTTCTGTCCCTGTAGGGTGCTGAGAGAAGAGGAGAGAGGGCTGATGAGGTGAGAGCCTCTGCTTCTATGTCACAGTGACAAACTGAGCTTTGTCTAGGGAGCTGCTTACGTGGGTGGACACAGCAGAGGCCTGGAGACCCGTGGAGGGTGCAGTCGTCTAAGGAGCCCAAACCCTGAGACTTACCTTGGCCTGAGAAGTGCTGTGGAGCTGAGGGGATTTGGGGCATCTCTGCCTGGATGGAGGGAGTCTGTTTCTTTCCGCTCCCACCTCTCAAAACCTGTTTATCATCTTGGTCTTTCCAACAGTGCACGGGCTCACAGTGGTCGAGGCCCAGGTAGCCCATCACTTGAGGACCCACTTTGCTTTGCAGAGGGGGAGCGTCTCCTAGCCTAGACAGCCACTGTGTAGATGCTGCTTAACATTTCTTTAAACAACAGGCTGGGGAAGAGGAGTTCCACAGAAAAGACTTCCCTGACCTGTAGAGATACACAACAGCTTTTTGTACCTTAGAGAATCTTGGACCCAATCTTGGTGGTGACTGATGGTGTCTGTCCATGGAAGTTCACAGTACTTTTCTCTCATGTTCAGTCCGTTAGCCTGAACAGGGGCATTTTAGCATTAGAAATCCTCACCAAACACTGTGGCCAGCCTATACTGTGGGAATCACTGAGTGTGGAAGGCAGGTGGTGAGGTAGTGGCAGGCTGTGCAGTGATCTGTGGCGTCCCAGCTGGAGGCTTCAAAGCAGCCTGCTGTCAGTCTTCCCCCAGAAGCAGCCACAGGGGGAGAACCTGACATGAGCATATCTCATCACAGACCTGTCAAAAAGGACAAAGATCCCTTTCAGGTTCACAATGCATACCAAGGTACTGAATTCAGTAAAATCTGGCTTTCTCAAGAAATCTTCAAAGGTACTTTCCACAAATCTTAGCTCAGACAAGACTGAGTTCAATTCTGGTCCCTACTGCAAGCTTCAAGAAATATAAACACTCAGTAAAGAGATGAACATAGATGAGAGACTCCGAAATGCATCATCTTTCATTCCACAACTGTCCAGAAAGGTGGGTGACTTTTGCAAAGGCTCTGGTCCTTTATGAGCTCCATCAATCCACATACTTTTCACTGCCAGATGGTCCCCCTCACCTTAACGTTGTGGCTCTACTCACTCCTTGTCAACTACTGAGTGAAATGGAATATTGCTTTGAATGAGCCATTTCCACCAGGTATTGGTCCCTATATAGAGACCATTTTATATAACTCCTAAATGTAGACACCAATCATTTTATACTAACAACTTACAATGTTTTGCAAATTTGATTTATTTTGTCTGCTCACCTTTACTCAAGTACGCATTACTCCATGAAAATAAACACAGGAAAATATGCTTTTTTTTTATTAAAATCAAATGTAGGTGGCATTTTGTCCTAAGTTCAGCTCTACCACATAGTTGATGAGATTGCATAAAATTATTCAAATTAATTCCAAATGCAGAGAATTTTTTAAAATCTAGGATGAAATAATTAAGTTAGCAAGAGAAAGCATTCTAATACATTTCCTAGAGTAGACTTAGATTGACAGACATTCCAGGGAGGCAGAGTTCCCACACCCCACACTCGTTTTCTCCTGTTGTTAACATTCTGTTTCATTGTGAACTAATGAACCAGTACTGTTTGCATTACCATTAACTAAAGCTCACCATTCATTCAGATTTCCTTGTTGTAGTAAATATTATTAATTAATTAATTTATTTGGTGTTCTTGAGACAGGGTCTCCCTGTAGCCCTAGCTGGTCTAGAACTCACTCTGTAGACCAGACTGGCCTTGAACTCACAGAGATCTGCCTGCCTCTGCCTCCCGAGTGCTAAGATTAAAGGCGTGTGCCACCATGCCAGGTGTGAAAATTATTTTATACAGAATATCACTGGGATCCCACTTACAGTCACTTGTGACCGTGTCTCCTGAAGAGTACGGTGGTTTCAGACTTGGGATTCTGAAACTCTTCTCCTCTGTTATTGTTAGGGTACATATGTGCAGGTAGTTTTGTGGTAGAAGCAGAAGTCACTGGAGACAGAAATGGAAAGAGGTAATTAATTAAGTCAAATCCATCAGATGGATTTGCACACACCTTTTAGGAAAACCTTTCTGAGAATCTTCATCAGGAAGCAATTATGAATTTTGGAGTACCCTTGGGGAAGAATTTCCAGGGTCAAAGAGAGAGTCAGCTCACACCTCACTATCTGTCTCTCCATTGTGGCCAGGAAGGCCGCCACATTTCTTCACTTGCACTCTGATGCATTTCCAAGGTAAGGTCTTGCATGTCATTTTTCTGTCTCTCAGGATAAAAGGGAACAGTTTGTGGTGCTTTCTATTTAAACAGAGTGGTCTTAGATATAAGATAAACACATGAACCAAGCAAATGGAAGATTTATTGAAGTGTCCAAAGCAATTCCTAACCATGCAAGCTAGCATTGTGCCTTTTTGCCTCTTAAGTAGGAGCTGTCAGAGAGATGATAGTGACAGAAAGGTTTATTTTATTTGACTTTACATTTGAGTCATTTGTTTGAAAGAATTTAAAAAACTGTCTTTGTATATAAATCTTATTTTTTCAATTAATAAAATGTATTGGCATGTCAAATGGTCAGGACATGTGATTTCTAATATGGAAGTACAGTTGAACACCAAGAATTAGCCAATTTCCCATTTTTACCTAGTCATAACTTTACAGGCAATCCTAAGACAATGCCAGGTGAATTGGACTATTTATTGAGAATTATTGTTCTGTAAGTGGTTTGATTTATAGCAATGTTCCATATAATTAGATACAATAATATGAAAATAGCATGAATGTTTATTCATTTCATTCAGAGAAATTCATTCTCAACATTATCTTCGGGGCCTCGTGGAAGGATGGCCTGGCGGGGGACTTGGTGGTGCCTCCTGATTTTCACCCATGCCAGGCTGGGCAGTTTGATGATGCATTTTCACCCATGCCAGGCTGGGCAGTTTGATGAGCCACCCATGCTCCTGGAAGTAACCCCGATAAATTCCGAATTAGCTGGTTCACCAGGCCAGGCTCGGTGGAATCATTCCTTGGTCTGTCATCGGTACCAAATCTGGGGTGAGCAAACATTTCTTCATCTCCAGATGTCACAGGACAACACCTCATATGTGATTGCTGTGTAAAATAGTCAATGAATTATTTAGGAAACAGAGACAAAAAAGGAAATCTGTACATTTATTATTTATTTTTTAATTTTTTATGTGTATGAATGTACTGTCTGCATGTAGGTTGGTGCACCCGTGTCGTGCAATGCCACGGAGGTCAGAAGAGGCTATAGGATTCCCCTGGAACTGGAGTTAAAGATGGTTCTTAGCTGCCATGTGGGTGCTGGGTCCTCTGCACTCTTAACTGCTGATGCATCTCTCCAGCCCCAGAAATCTGCACTTTTATACAGACACAATTCCCTTATTTTAGAATATCTTCTATCTTTAGTTGTTTGGATCTATGAATGTTAAGTCCACAAATGTCACAGGGCAGCTGTTTCTTCCTGTGGTAATGCTCCCTGTGAGAGAGTGGTGTGCACGCAGCTAAACAGAACATGACAAGACTTAAGGTAATAATATCCAACCCAAACTAGTGTGGATGGGGCAAGTGTGATAACACATGCACTTGCGATACCAGCGGACCTGGGAACTGGGATCAGAATGACCACAGTGGTTAGAAGACAGCTCAGACTGTGCTCCAGCTCTAGGCCAGCAGGAAGATACAATTCAGACTTTCCATTTCCTCCTCACTGAAGCACTGTAGCTTACAGACAAAGGCTAGTTTGGGGTGAACAGGTTTGCCATGCAAATCTGATATGTTTTTATTTGAGTGAAATCAGCCTTCAGAAGAAGAGAACAAAGAATATATTCAGTCTGGTAAATGTTTAATTTTTCTAGAAATGTATGTATGATCTGCGTATGTGTCTCAAAGGTTCTTCCTGTGATGGTCACTTCCTGGTCTCTGAATATGCTTATGTGAGAAGTTAAAGTCCTTCTCATCCTGAACACTTGCTGGGTGGCAGATGCGGCCCATGAGTCCTGCCTGACCAATGTCATCAGTGAGCAGATTCTGAAAACTTCAGTTTCCTATTCATGTCTAGCTGGGAGCCTAGAACTTGCCACAGGCAAAGTAGCCAAAGTTCCACCAAGGGGCGTGGTCTTAAGATTGGCTAGAGGTCTACAATCCAAACTGTGATGGTGGGTGCTGATGGTGTAGAGCTGTGGTGGTGGGGTGCTGGGATGGTGGGTGCTGGGATGGTGGGGTGCTGGGATGTTGGGTGCTGATGGTGTGGAGCTGTGTCCACGGGTGCTGTGTTGGGAGACTGTGATGGTTCAGATTCTGTGATGGTGGGGTATTGTCCTTGTTAAAGACATTGTGTTTGTATTATTTTTTTTTGAGACAGAGTCCCCCTGCAGCCCCAGATGACCTGGAACTTGCTTTGTAGACCAGGCTGGCCTCAATCTCACAGATATCCACCTGCCTCTGCCTCCCGGGTGCTAGGATTAAAGCCTGAGGGACTGTATTTGTTGACAGCACTTTGATGATTGATGATTCTGTGATGGTTGGGGACTCTGATTTACAGAGATGTGATTTTTTTTTTGTGATGTGATTCATTGATTGCTGAGGGTTAATGCTGCGCAAGCCATGTGATAATGGCTGTACCATTCATAGTCACATGTATGAGTTAAAGTGACTTCATGCTTAGTTTATCTAAGCAATTTCATGGAACAGAGATTCTTGCTATCAAGATTCTCCACACGTTAAGTGAACATACAAATTAGATTCAGGCATAGAAGGAGAAACTTGAAGGTATGCATAACTCTTTTTCAAAGAGTTCTGTGTTTGTTAGGGTTCTCTAGAGGAACAGAACTGATAGAATGAATACATAAAGAATTTAGTAGTCAGCTTACTTTGAGATAGTAACAGCTCAGTCACCCTGAGAGGCTGAGAGCCCTGTGTTGTTAGGTGCTTGTGGCTGGGTGGGCACCTTGGCATTGGGAGGAATCTTACGCTCTCTGGTCTGTCTCACACTGGAGACACCAAGACCCCCTTTGTTGGTCAGTCCACAGGGCTGGTCGCCTCAACAGTCTCAATCTGGTGCCCAAAACAGGGAGGGTTCCTGAAGAGCCACTGGTCCTCAGTCAATGAAGAAGCCTGGAAATGCTGGCTCTGATGTCAGTGAGGAGGCAGCAGGGGAAGCAGGGAGGAGAGTGAACTCAGCACAGAGGGGCTGCAGCAGAGTGGGATCCTCCTCCTCCTCCCTGCGCCTTTTTATCTGGGCTGTTACCAGAAGTGGCTGCCTACATTTGGGGTGTGTTTTCCACATTAATTAAGGCAATTGTGATGGTTAGTTTTTGTCACCATGACAAAATAGAGTCCCCTGGGAAGAGGGAATCCCAGCTGATGGATTGTCTCCATCAGTCCAATGACGGCATATGTCATGTCTGTGAGGCATTTTCCCAGTTGTTAATTGATGTAGGAAAGCCCAGCCCACTGTGCGTGGTACCAGGTCAGCTGGGCCTCCACTTACAAGAAATGTATATGAGCCAGCCAGTGTGCAGGCTAGAAAGCATCTTCACCCGTGGTCTCTGCTTTAGTTCCTGCCTCCAGGTTCCTGCCCTTGATTCCCTAGTCCAGGGACTGTAATCTGTAAGATGAAATAAACATTTTCCTCCCCATGCTGATTTTCGTCACTGTTTTAACTCACATTATCATCAATTAAGAAAATTCTTTAAGTGATGCTCCCTGCTCTGGTGATTCTGATTTGTAGCAAGTTGACACTAAAACCAACTATCACAAGCTCTTCCTTAGGTGTTTAAAGTTTCCATTCCTCATGACTGGATCTACCACTGTGGTTGGATATTTTAAAAATCAAACACCAAAACCATCACCCTGGTGAGAGCTAGGGAGAAGGCTCAGCAGTTCAGAGCACTGGCTATTCTTGAGGAGGACCTAGGTTCCATTCCCAGCACCCACGTATTGGCTAACAACCATTTGTAACTCCAGTTCCAGGGGAATCCAACACCTTTTTCTGACCTCTGTGGGAATTTCACAATATGGGTGCACTTATATATATATATATGCAGGCAATACATTCATATATGTGTACATATATAAATATAATAAAGATAATGGTGAAAAGCATTACCCTGGTGGTGGCAGAGGCATCCGAGGACTTAGGATGAAAATACTGTGGAAAATACTGCATGTTATTTTGTCCTAAAATGAATGTCTAATGACGTGCTGAGCATTATAATACTGAGCTTGGTCACACCATTCTGTGTAAAGTTTTCCATTTTTATGTTTCTTTTCCTAGTAGGTAAACCTGGTTGAAAATTACTGACAACACATAATACACACGTGGTCCTATGACATATCAATATTGATACTGAGTTCTAACAGTACACACAATACACACACGTGGTCCTATGACATATTGATATTGATACTGAGTTCTAACACTACACATAATACACACATGGTCCTATGACATAATGATACTGAGTTCTAACACTACAATTTTAAAAATCATTTATTTCTTCAGAAATTTAAATTGCATCTTTTTCTGTCACACCACACTACATCATTATTTTTCATAAGTTTCTGAAACTCTATGTATTCTAACTCTAAGTGTTACCCTAACTGAATGGAATACTCAGAGATTCTGTTTTAAATCTAGAAAATATCTGTCTCCAAATTCACTGGGTATCTTCTCTCTCCTTTCCATATGTATATATGTGTGTGAGTGTATGTGTATGGAAGGCACACGTCTGTCTGTGCTTCATCAGGATCTATGTGCATGTCATATAAGAGCCAAATGAAAATAAGGCATGGACCTGAATCTCACTGCCTCCTTGGTGTTGTACCTCATGGGCCCGAGCTTACACTCTTGATTATGTAATCCTGATTATTCTTTTTGTTATAACATATTTTATTGATGTTTTGTGTATTTCATACATCAATTTAGACACACTCCCTTTTCCATATCCCCAACCCCACCCCAGTTCATGCATTCTGCCATACATGTCTTGTATCTTTTTCTCAGTCTTTTTAAAGTTGTTTTCTCTGCGAAGGTTTATTGTTTGGGCAGAAGTTAACAGTTTCAGTCAGTTCTTTGACCCAGTCCTTTTGTTGTTGTTCCCTCCCATTTGTATTGCTCCAAAACATGCCTACATATACATCACATATATACCAAAATTATGACCTTGAAAATAAACTGTATGTTTATTCCAAAATATGTTTAGGAATTCACATTTTTCCCTTTAATTTTCATATTATTCTAAAATATGAATACATATCCTCCACCCATATACCACAATTACAAAGTCTGAAGATAAGTGGTAAGTTAATTCTAGAGCCCATTAAGGGATTCACACTGTAACAGTACAGTTGCTTTCAGATAAAAAGAAATATAACATTAACATTGTTCAGCTTGTCTTTCAACTAGGGATTTGGTGCTAGCATCCACAAATGAGGGATACCATTTGTTACTTCACTTATCATAACGGCTTATAGTTCTATCCATTTACCTGCAAAGTTCATGATGTCATCTTTCTTTACTGCTGTATAGAATTCCATTGTGTAGATGTACCACATTTTCTCTATCCACTCATCGGTTGAGGGACACTTGGGTTGCTTCCAGCTCTTCAATATTGTGAAGAGAGCTGCAATAAACATAGATGTGCATGTATCTCTATGATAGGATGAGTCTTGTGGATATATACCCAGGAGTGGTATGACTGGGTCAGGTGGTAGGCTTGTTTTCAGCTTCTTAAGAGGCCTGACCCTGTCTCAAAAATGCCAAAAAAAAAGAGAGTTCTCCACACTGCTTTCCAAAGGTGTTGTATGAGTTTGCATTCTTACCACCAGTGGATGAGTGTTCCCCTTTCCCCTCAGCCTCTCCAGCATTTGATTTCAGCCACCTCATATTCAACAAAGGGGCCAAGAAGACTCAATGGAGGAAAAACAGCATCTTCAGCAAATAGTGTTGGCATAACTGGATCCTACTTGTAGAAGAATAAAACTAAACCCCTACCTCTCACCATGTACAAAAATCAACTCCAAATGGATCAAAGACCTCGATGTGAAACCTGAAACTCTGAAAATGATAGAAAAAACGTTGGTAGTAACCTATAAGACATAGATGTAGGAAAAGACTTTCTAAATCAGACAGCAGCTTCACAAAAAGTGTCAACACTTTTTGGGACTTTATTAAACTGAAGAGTTTCTGTACAATGAAAGAAACAATCAAAGAAGTGAAGAGAAAACCCACAGAGTGGGAGGAAACCTTCACCAGAGATACATCTGATAGAGCATTAACATCCAGAGAGTGTAAACTACTCAAAAAAACATAGGAGGAAGAAAACAAATGGGTAAAGAGCTGAACAGAGACTTTACAAATGAAGAAGTAAAGATGGCTGTGAAACATGCTAAAAAGTGTTCAATGTTACTAATAATTGAGGAAATACAAATTAAAACCACGTTAAGATTTCATCTTACTCCCTTAAGACTAGCTATACTCCAGAAAACAAAGGATATCAAATCTTACAACAGAAAACATACAAGAGCAGTGTGTACACGACCATTCATGTCTCCTTTCCAAATCAATGGAGGTCCAGATACGGACATGGATCCCAGCCAGGTTTCCTTGGCCCACCCTGACAGTAGTCAGTGGAGCTGTCCAGATCACCCTACATAGCACTGCTCTTGCCCTGTCTTCCTTCAGCTCTGTGTCTCTTTCTTCCTCACTAGCTCCTTGCACGTCTTTTGGTCTTTCCCACTGGAGTTCAAAGCTCAAGCTGTCAAATCTAATCATGACATCTGCCTACTGCATAGACAAAGGGAAGGCAATGCCACAGGGAATGGACATCTCAGCTTCTCGCCACGATGCCATCTCTTGCAGAATCTGATGATCTGTGTACAATAGAACAGAAAATACAAGCCATCATATTCAGGTTGTGTCCAGTTCACTGTCTCTGTGAGTAGCACTCTCTCAGAGATTCTAAACGATGTTAATAGTTGAACAAATGCATTCTGTGTCCTGGATCCCCATGTCTTTGGGGGTACTCCTGAGATACTGGGGGCCTCAAGTGATCAAAAGCTTGGACATATCAGGGTTGACCTAACCCAATGGTAGGAACCACAGATGATAAAGCACATCACACCAGTGTCCAAAATGAAATGTTAGAAGATACTTCTTGCCACTGTTCTGGAAATTCCTGTGAACATAGGTCTTTGTCTTTCATGGGAATCCAGGGACAGTTTCTTGAAGTTCACATATAGATAAAAATGAATGTGAAATTGGCTGTCGGATATAGTAACTGCAATCTCCCCCAGGACTTCGTGTTCCACACTCTCATCTTTTGTGGGCCTCTTTTGATTACCTGACTGAGCCTGAAAGGTGTATTTCACAGAGAATGTTTTTTGGTTCATCTAATTTAGTATCTCATATTAAAAATGAGGCAAGAAAAGCCTAGATAGTTCTTCCACTTAATTCATTTGCACTATCCTCATACCATTGCAGAACTCACCTGAGATGAAGATGAGGTGACTGCCTGAGAGTGTTCAATGGATTTGTAATCTAGTCTTCAATGAGCTGCTCGTAAATCTTACTGGCCTTTAATCTTTAATGTACTTTAACATACATGTACCATGCATACTTCAGGCCTACTTAAATAAAATGCAAAGCCTATGGCAATTTCCAAGATCTTTATTTAATCCTTTGATTATTTAACCTCCAAATAAGCTTTAAATCTATGCACTAATTCTCTATGCTTATTCTTCTGAGGCAAAGGCTCTTGCATCGGCATTTCCCCTATGTTGGGGATATTGTAGCCACTGGTTTTTGGCACTTAACTCTCACATAATCAATGTCTAAGCAATGTCTAAGACCTTCTATAATTCTGACATTCTGCTTCCTGTGAAATATGGTTGAAGCTAATTGCAAACATGTCTGTGTCTCCTTTCCTGTCAGCAACTTCACACACACCCTGGATGAGAAGCACACACACTTATTCCCACATAAGAAACTTTTCTGAGGTGACCATGACTCTGCTGTGGGGTTGACATTTCTTTTTGGAAACAGCCATAATAGTAAATATTTTAGCAGGAAGGGCCTCAAGGTCTCTGTCAAAACTGTTCAGTTCTGTGGGCGGAGCTGGAGTGAAGCCACAGACAGCGTGCAAGGAGCAGCTTACTCTGTCCCAAGGAAGCTTCGAAGACCTACCAAGATGCAAAGTTTTGGTCTGGAATATTCCTGAGGGACAAAGCTATGTGAGATAAAAATAGTATTTTATCTATTATTGTTGTTACTATTTCTTATGATTTGACTATAAAATAATCTCCCATAAACTCACATGTTTGAATATTTGGTCCCCAGCTGGTGACACTGTTGTGGGAACTTTAAAAAGTGAGGTCTAATTGGGAAAATGGGTACTTGATGGTGGGCATCAAGTTGATAGCTCCAGCCTTCTTCTTCATCCTCTTTCTTCCTTGCCCCATTTCCTGTTTCACTGAGATGTGAGAATAGTTGCCTTGTGTTCCTTCTATGACAGAGGCGTCAGTACTGTTCTTTCCTGCCATGTAGCTTAAACTGTACACGAAGGAAATCCTTCCTCCCCTGAGATGCTTTCGTCAGAGCAGTGTGGAAAGTAATTGTGATTCTTATTTTCCTAAACAATTCAAAATACTTAGGCGAGATGCTGCTGTGCATGTTTTAAATTACTTACTCATTTAATTATTGCCATAATCTTGATATGGATATTGTTATTGTGCTTATTTTACAACTGAGTAAACAGTTGAAAAACATTCCTCATTATGGTGAGAATGATGACAAGCTTCCAAAGTATTTTGAAAAAGGACTTAATTCTTACCTAAGCAGTAAATCAGGAGTTCTAGTATTTGGGCTATACAATGGTTAAGAGATTGTGAATAGGATTATGTTCATTGGTCCCGACTTAAACAAGTAAAACTTAAACGATAAAGGAGGCAATGCCAGACCTGGACTGAATGCCTGTGGTAGAGAAAGAGCTCAGAATCATTCCTTCTTCTCCAATTTCAAGAGACTTGTGAGTGAGAAAGCCATGTTTCACAAAAGAACGTGAGACATGAAGTAGCCGTGGTGAGCTGAGCTCTGATCCGACGATCTGCCTGTCACTCACACTATCGCTGGGTGGTCTCTAGTGGGATCTTTGATTCGCCGTTCCCACGTTGTGAAGTTGCTGCCCTCCCCAGCCAACACCCGTCATGCAGAGATTCCCCAAAGGGACCAGGAGGAATGTGGTGGGGAACCCCACACGGCCAGGGCCAGAGGGTCCCCCAGGCACGTGTTCCTAAGTGCAAAGTGAGTGACTGGTCAGGGTGTAACAGCTTATTCTATGCTGCAGGGACTGAGGCTCATATCCACTGATGACTTACGTAACCCACGTAGAAGGAGGCTTGAGAACTTTGTGGCAGCCTCCCTTGAGAATACAGAGCGGGGATGTCTGCTGCCAGCATGGTTAGACCGGGTCTAGTGCTTAGACCAACTGCAAGCTCTGGGCTTTGTAAAGCAGAGCTCAGGAGAGGGGTTTCAGGGGAGAGATATAAAAACTGATTTCTAGAAAGGAAAAAGAAATACTGGGGTGGGGGTGGTATTTGGGGGAGGTTGCTATACCAGATGTGCCCACAAATCCAAATTCCAAATATCTTAATTCCAGAGAGGATTAGAGAATTGAAACACAATCCCATGGTATTTGCTCAGATGTGTCTCAAAAGGACAAAGAGTTTTGTGGAGTTTTTTTTTTTTTCTTTGAACATGTGAAAGAGTGATTAAGAGTAGCAGGCAGATTGTGAAGGCGTGGGGCTGTGATCTTGAAAGGCACAGTTCCCAAAGCTATAACCTCAATGATTAAAAATCAAAATCTCTGTCTCAAAAAGACAAAAAAAAATCAAAATCTCAAAAATATAATTTGTCAAAAGTAGCTTTAAAAATTCTTTAAATTACATCATATACAATTTAATAGGGGATTTATTTGTGAAACATATAAAAACAGGACAGAATACTTTATAGGCCACTTTAAAAAGTAAACCAGACGATTATAACATACATATTTCATAAGCATAAACACCATGGTAAATTAACAAGAGTTGCACAAATACAGCAGTTCTGAACACATGACCTGGGATCATAAAGATGCACACTGCACTGAACACTGTCTGTCCGTCTGCTGCAGCCCTCTGAAGCACTGAGCTGAACGATTGTCTTTGATGAGACACTGTGGCACGTGTACATTCACCCCAATACCGAGACCTTGAGAAATGGTGTCTTTCATGAGGGCAAGTGTACAGAAGCAACAGCAACTCACGGAGAGTTTGAATGCTTTTGAATTTTATTTTTATATTTTACTCATTTATTGTTTTTGTTATTATTATTATAGTTATCATTATTATTATTTATGCAACCCACACATGCCACCATATGCATATAGAAGTCAGAAGAGTCAGTTCTGTCTTTCCATCATAGGGTCCCAATGATCGAACTCAAGTCACCTGGCCTGTGCAATAAGCACCTTTTACCTGCTAAGCCGTCTCACTGACCCAAGAGCTCGAAAGCTTTTATGTATTTACCTTGGCTTCTCTGTATCAGCAACATTGGCCACAGGACAGAAGAGCAATATTTTTCAGATTACGCATGAGCAAAAACTACTAAACTCCATTCTGCCCTCTGCTACATCATTGTTCAACAAGGAACCCCATAAAGATTTATGTGGACATGCAAGACCAAGTGAACTTACACATAGTAGAACGTGGAAGAATTCTACAAAAGGGATCCCTTGGCAAGAAGCAAAAAAATCAGACCAAAGGGACTCAGTGTTGTGCAATGTCAGAGATCAGTGCGGACAGAAAACTTTTTTAAAATTCTTACTCTATTAATATTGATCTTCAGATGAAATGCAATGATGCAGGACAAGAGAAAGTCGAAACATGCTAAAAATCCTTGTTGATTCAGAGAGGGTTAAAGATGCCGAATACTGTCCTATTGTGTTAAAAACATGCATTTAAATTTTCATCTGAGATGAGTAGATAGACTATTATCTAAACAGAATGAGCAAGAAAACCAGCATGGCAGTAAGTACAGAAGCCATACTAAGAACCTGAAAGCAACAGTAGCTGATCTCTGACCTTGCACAACATTGAGTCCTTTCGGTATGATATTTTTGCTTCTTGCTGAGAGATCCCTTTTTTGTAGAATTCTTCCATGTTTTGTTGTGTGTAAGTTTGATTGGTCTTGCATGTTATTTATCATGTGTTATTTCACTTAACATAATATCTTCTAGTTCCATCCATTTACGTGCAAAGTTCATGATGTCATCTTTCTTTACTGCTGCATAGAACTCCATTGTGTAGATGTTCCACATTTTCTCTATCCACTCATCAGTTGAGGGGCACTTGGGTTGGTTCCAGCTTTTTGCTATTGTGAACAGAGCTGCAAAAAACATAGCTGTGCATGTATCTCTGTGATGAGTCTTGTGGGTATATACCCAGGAGTGGTATGACTGGGTCAGGTGGTAAGCTCATTTTGATTCTTCCAAGGGTTCTCCACACTGCTTTCCATAGTGGCTGTACGGGTTTACATTCCCATCAGCAGTAGATTAGTGTTCCCCTTTCCCCACAACCTCTCCAGCACTTGGTATCATTTGTTTTCTTGATCCTGGCCAGTCTTATCGGAGTGAGATGATATCTTAAAGTGGTTTTCATTTGCATTTTCTTATTAGCAATGTTGAATATATTTAAAGATGTTTATCAGCCATCTCTAAGAAAAGGTTTTTCTTTTAAGAAGCTCCTTCTCCTATTCTGCCTTCACAGGGCAAGTCTGGAGACCTGTCCAGATGACCCCCCTGATAGAGCAACAAAAGGCAGACAATTCAGAGAGCACAGAGGAAGGAGGAAGGAGCTATGTAAATGACACTTTGCATCATCAAACAGGTGAATGTAACAAGTTCAGCTGAAGAAAAGTGGAAAGCAATTCTGTTCATGAGCATATTTCTTAAAATTTCACCAAATAAAGAAAGTAGAAAATATAATAGCATTTGAAAGACAACAACAGACAGGTAGAAGTAACAAAGCAACACTGGTCCCAAAACAGAGAACTTGGTGAGATGGCTCAGCTTCCTGGAATGAAGAAAAGAAATATCTCCGTGGGTACAGAAGGTACAAAGAAAGTCACATCATTAAGCACTGATAAAGCCGAGGAGGCTTCAGCTTTATTGTCTCTAACCATGGCTGGAACAATTGAGATGAGAAATTAAGACACAATTTTTGACATTTGAAGAGTAGAAACATTTAATCAACAAAAATAATAAAGTAGAATAATGATAGTCACATTATCAAAATCTACTTTCTAATTAGATAGGCTTTTAACAAAAGTTGTCCAAGACTTTCATTAAAAAACTGTAAATTTATTGGGCATAGAAAATCAGCATAAATTTAAAATGTATAACAAGGTTCATTATACACAGATAAATGTACAGATTTGGTAAAGTTACAATCTAATTATGAGCTGGTATTTAAAAATAAGACTTAAAAAATAAAAAATAAAAATGAGACTTGACCAGATTAAGCCTGAGTTCACATGGAAAAGTAAGAAATATTCAGAAGAATACTAAGATGTCAGAGAAAAGTGAGGAAAAGCAAAATAGACAAAGGATTAGTGGGTCACCGGATGTAAAGTAATTTTTTAAAGCCCCAAACATTGGGAGTAATTAATATGTATTTTTCTTTTTTTTAATTTAATTTTTATTGATGCTTTGTGCATTTCATACATCATTTTCCAATTCAGATCAGGCATATTTCCCTTTCCCTTCCCCCCACCCCCACCCCATCCCAGATCATGCATTCTGCCATAACTGTCCTGCATCTTTCTCTCAGTTTTTTTTTCATTTTTTAGCTATAAGTGATAATCCATGAGTACAAGCATCCTTCGTGCAAAACCAATCTGCAGGCTGTTGTGCCCAAACCCCCACAGCCCCACCATCCAGTGGGGGGTGACAGGTTGTTTGTTCAATCAAGTTGATCAAATGAGTGTCCAGACTACATCGCTGTAGTTTCACCATTCACCCCAATCACAGCCTTTACATTCTACCACGCCCCCTCTTCCGCAGATTGTTCCCTAGGCTTAGAAAAGGGGCACAGGTGGATGAGAAGTAAAACAGTCCACTCTCTCTGGAGCTGTTGACTTGGACTCTGGTCAATTCTGGCTGTTTCCTTTCATGGGCTGACAGTTTGTCCAGGAGTAACCTTTCGATCCTACTAATGAAGCACAAGCAATTAGATATATAGGTATTTAAGCAGCACTAATAGTTATGGTAGGTTACTTTGGCATAGACACATATGTTTGGATGATATGTTAATCCATGAATTACATTTTTCCCCCTTGTTAAATATGACAGGGTCTTACTGTGGCTTATAACATCTCCTAACCTGTAAAGGATGTAAGCTTGTGGTATCAGCCATGGGTTATTCCTCCAAGGAGAGAGCCAATAGCCAATTAGATTTGGGATATATAGGCACACGGCTGCCTCTGCTGCACAGTATTTCCAAGCAGGTGAGGTGTAGCTGGTGCTGACGGTGGAGTCTTGCTTGACTCAGGGAGACCCATATTTGCTTTATTGGTTTAGCGGCCTTTGGTAACACTCTCTGGCATTCCAGAGGCCATCTGTACACTTGCATGTGCGGTCTCAATACATCCCTCCCATGTTAACGTCAGGTCTTTGGCAGCAGGGTCTTATTGCCTCTCCTCCTGCAGGTATCCCAACTTAGAGGCAAGGAACCCTTACCTTTTTTGGGGCCTTGGATCCCCTGACCAACATCCCCCTGGTAGAACAATCCATTGCTGATGTCAGAGCTCCTGCATTAATATACTTTGCCTAAGTGCATAGCCCAAGGACTTTAGTATTATATTTGGTTCTGAACAGAGTATAATCCTTTTCACAGTTCTTATGTCTATTAGTCAATTAAAGAAGGCATTTTTACTGGTTTTATAAGAGATTACCTCTATAATAGTTGTCTCCAATTTACAGTTGGTGAACGACCTCATCATCGTCATATTTCTCCTTGTTCTATGGGGAGGAAGGCAAGAAAGTCTCTCATATCAAAACCTTTGTGGCACCTAGAAGGTATAAGTTTCATTAGGACTCATTATAAATAGTTGTTACATGTAGGATCCACAGAGGGGTTCGATGTTTATGGAAATCTGAGGCTTTTCTTCCTTTCAGTGTTCAGACGGGTCAACCTTTCAGTTGCCACTTTTTGGTACATCCTATGTATTTTTCTAGGGACAGAAGATGGATAAAGTTGGGATCAGAAGCCATGTAAATATGTGCACATGACAGAGGAAGCTGGTGGAATTAGCAATCAGTAGGGGAATAGAGGACTATTCAGCAAATAAGAGCTTACTCTAAGACCTTGTGAAATTAATTCTAGGTGGTTAAGGTTCATACATGAAGGGAACACCTTGAAATAGATGAAAATCTAGGAGATCTCTTTGATCTTGAGTTAGAGGATATTTTGTTGAGATTTAGTTCATTTAAATAAGATACAAAAGAAAGAACCAAGAAGAAAAAATAAAATTTTATAAGAATAAGTTTTGCAAACTGTGTGCAACCAAAGACACTATAAATAAAATGCAAAGGCAGACAACTGGAATGGGAGGTCGGCTAGCAGAAGTGCACCGTGGGCTGAGTGTATTCATCCAGAATTCTTGGAACTAGGAGCATTCTTAATTCTCCATTTAATTTTGATTTAGAATTTTTGCACAGACATAGTTAAGGATGGGCTTACCTAAGTCTATTTTCCTTTGCTATAATAAAACACTGACCTTGGATAATTCATAGAGCAATGAGGTTTCACTCTTACAGTCTTGTGAAGTTCAAGAGCAGAGTGCCTACTTTTGCTCTGTTTCTTTGATGGCCCTACAGCAGGTGTCTTTAATAGTGGGCAGAGCACACACACATTAAAATAAATATCTATTTTAAATCCCACATCCTTGAGTTGTTCTAAAGTCAATGGCATGCGGGTGTAATGCAGCAGTAGCATAAGGCAGGCGGATCTTGAGTTTGAGGCACCTTGGCTATATTAGCAAGTCCTTGTCTCAAAAACAATAATCGCATCAATGGATGCGGCTCAACTTGAAATCTTGTGACCTTCCCTGAGCTCCAAAGGCTGCCCACAGCAGACAGCAAAGAAAGCTAAAAAGCACTGTGACATTCCCAGACACGCAAACTCTGCTCACCTGGGAGCCCTCCAGTGGACCAGAAGCAGCAAAGCTTCTTCACTCAGACCCTCAGCTCAGAGCTGACCTGGGTGCTCATGGAGGGAGCTGGATCTGAAGAGGAGGGGAATGCAATTAGAGTCTCGTGAAGGGAGGAGGCATGTGGGCTCCATCCTGCCATCCTCAGAGTTGATTAGCAGAAATTCAAGTATGTTGTCAGCTATTTTCATAACTGGAAGGGCATGAGATGGGAATTCAATGTAACACTCAAATCAATATGTGATTGCCAAGTGGAGAGGACAGCTTTGAAAACTGCACCTGCTGATTGTTCAAGCTCAGGGGCCAACTTGGAACCAGCTGCCTTTCCTGGGTCCTCAAAGCTCTATGCAGTGGGTCAGATCTTCGAGTCTGCATCTTATGGCAAGGAAGTCCTCTCTGTCTGAGCTCTGGCCTTGGATGTCACTCTACCATGGACTCTGAACTTTGGACATGTAGGGGCTCCACTGATGTTTTTAGACCCCTGATTGCCAGGGCTGCAGCATTCAGACTCCACAGTCGGCTCTATACTACACTTGATTTTGTGTTTCACTTGAAAGGCCCTGGGATCTCCAGGACCAGAACTCTACTGACTTGAACCAGACCCAGGACTTAGAGGCTCTTTGGTTCTGATTCCACTGGTGAGACAAGGTGTTATTCCAGCTCTACCTCCCTCCAGAAAGCCAGTGTCAGAAAAAATAAAACAAAATTCTAGATCAAACCAAAAAAAAAAAAAAAATAGTGGGCAGAGCACATGGGAGGGGGAGAATCGGCTCTGCAAGACAGGAAATGACAAAGGGACTGGTCAGACTTGTTCCAGTATGACAGCCTTCTCAGGGCAAAACTCACGGCTGTCATAGAGTAATTAAGGTACATTCTCTTCAAGGGCAGTGCCCCAATGACCCAGTTACTGTGCCTAGACTGGTGAAGATTCTGCCACCTTCCCGTATGTTGGCATACTGAAGACCAAGCTTCCAATACGTGGGACCCTGGGGGAGACATTCAAATCACGTCCAAAGCGTAGTGCGTCAAAAGTCTAAGCAGGAAATTCATTTATCCTCATGCACACCGTGTGCCCACAGACAGGTAAATTGATAATTTTTAGTGGGTCCACATTTTGAGTGGAGCTTGTCCCAAGAATTGAGATGTGGAATTTTCCATTGTTGGTACTGAAAATTTCAGACTTTGGAACTTAAGATTGGGAAACTGGCATGCATGCCATTATATACATGTAATTGAACACGAATGTACAGAACCAATATAAACACACAAGTAGGAAATAGTAGGAAGAGGGGAAAAAGGGAAGGAGCCATAATATTGTCATAAATATCTGCCAGTTGATTGGCCTATGGAATAACTACAGAAATGAAAACTGAAGCAAGCCTTGGACCACGTGCACCAGCCGGATTCGCAGTGACAGCACCACATTTGGCAAAGAAACGAGCCATGCTCTGCTCCTTCTCATACAGATTTAGTGGGGCCAGAAACTGGTCCAAGCACTGGGAAAGCAATTTCATTGTGAAATAATGTTGAAACTGTTCAAGCCCTTTCCTAAGTAATTCCACTTGGAGGAACTCTTACCTGGAGAGACAGTACCAGAGTTCCACAGATGCTTGCTGTAGCCTTATCTACACTAGCAAATCCTGGGGGGCTCCTGAGCACTCACTGCTGAGAGACATCTCTAAGTTTGTTTATGTGCTGTGCTGCTGCACAGCAGACAGTAGTGATGTGTGAAGTCAAGGTGCTCTTTTACATTGACTGCAGGAAAACTCACAGCCAAGTACCTGACCTCACTGAAAAGTGTGCGAAGGGTTCTGTGGTTTGCTTTTCATGTCCCAACCTCACACACAGCCTCACATTTTCCTGCTACTATTTTATTTCTTAGAATCTAATTAGAATGAACTAGGATTAGACACAGTAAAGCTCCTTGGCGAAGGATGAAGATGGTGGAGGTGAAGGGCACCCGTGGAAAGCAGAATCAGAAAGACTGAACGCACAGGGTCCCCAAAAGCTTGGCGAGAGAAGTGCCAGGACGTGGTAAAAATGAAAATCTGGGGGGCCGGTAGTTAGACAATTTTAAAGTTCACACTGGGGGCTGGAGAGATGGCCTAGCGGTTAAGAGCACCGACCGCTCTTACAGAGGACCCGGGTTTGATCCCTAGCACCCACATGGCGGCCGAGAACCGTCTGAAACTCCAATTCCAGGAGAACTCCAGTTCCAGGGGAACAGGCCCTCTTCTGACCTCCGCGGCATTGCACGACATGGGTGCACAAACTTGCATGCAGGCAGTACATTCCAACACATACAGAAATAAATAAAATAAATAAAAAAAATTTTAAAGTTCACACTGGCAGCGGCAGACCATTAAGGCACGACGAGGGCCTTCAAAGCAGGTGGTCCTGTGTGACTACAGGGCATGGTCCTGTGAAGCCACCGGCCCTGGAGAAAGGGCACTGAAGGACGATGTGACACTTCATTTCTATGTTGGAAAGCAAGGGAAATGTGTTATAAATATCTGCCTGTAATAAAAGAAGAAAGGAAGAATTTCTCAAGGAGAAACCATCAGGAATATCAACATGTCATCAGGGCTGGGCGCAGGAAGAGAGCCATGTCACTATCATAGTCACCACCATTATCATCATCAAAAGAGGACAACCACCGGCCTGATGCTCTTGTATGGTATCTTGCTATAGGTTTGTGTGACATTTGTTTGTATCTGCCCCAGAACAGTGTCACACAACAGAGATACGAACAAACATCTAAGCACTTTAGAGAGGGAACTGTTGACCAACCGATGTAACAATATCATCAAAGTACAACTCGATGGTGGTGAACCAACGGGTTTATTGGGGTTACTTACAAGAGCATGATTGAGCAGGGACTTGTAGGAGCTTGGAGGACTCAGTTAAACTAGGTCATGGACAAGCACATGCTACCCTGGACACCAGCTTATAAACCTGAAATCCTGCAGCTCTCTGCACAGCGTGTGGACAGCTTTGCAGCCTTTCCCAGCAGTCCTTACTGCTTATCCATCTCTGGGACTGTGTGTGTGGAGGGGGAGTTACTATTCTGGTAAGTTTCAGGGGCTTCCCGAGCCTTCATGATCCTCCCTTTAGAAAGTGTTGAATCTTTTTTTTAATATTATTTTTTATTTTATTTATTTTTGTATGTGTCTGAATGTACTGTCTGCATGTAGATCTGTGCACCCGTGTTGTGCAATGCCGCGGAGGTCAGAAGAGGGTCTCGGATTCCCCTGGAACTGGAGTTCTCCTGGATTTGGAGTTACAGATGGTTCTCAGCTGCCATGTGGGTGCTGGGGATTGAACCCAGGTCCTCTGCAAGAGCAGTTGGCGCTCTTAACCACTAGGTCATCTCTCCAGCCCCGAAAGTGTTGAATTTTAATGTTTCCTATGCTCCCCCACCTTGAAGGATTTGAACACATCCATCTCCAGACCCAAATGCATTCAAAGAAGATCTGCAACCAAATTTATCCAAAATAAATATTTACCTATGGTTGGGCATGGTGGCTCATGCCTTTAATCCTAGCACTTGGGAGGCAGAGGCAGGTGGATCTTTGTGAGTTCCAGGCCAGCCTGGTCTATGGAGTGAGTTCCAGGCCAGCTGGGCCTACAGGGAGACCCTGTCTCGAAAAGACCAAAAAAAAAAAAAACACAGGAGAAAGACAGACTAACAGCCATAAGCTTGGGAGTGGTCCACAGAGCTTCAGAGGGAAATTGGGGAAAGAGAGTGTAGACAGAGAGTGTAGGGATGTAGTTAATTGTATTACTGTGTAATGGTGAGAACTGTTACTGATTGCCAGGGTCTGGTTTGGGTGTTTCCATGTTCTTGGCTCTTTATCCAAATAATTGAAAATAATGGCTCTCACAGATTTGCAAAAGAAGCAAGATAGCTTTATTTAGAGCAAGGTGATGATCCTCCAGGTTATAAGGGAGACACTGTCAAGCCTGGCATGCTGGGTATGGTGGTGCACACCTTTAATCCCAGCACTCAGGAGGCAGAGGCAGGGAGATTTCGTGAGACTGAAGCCAACCTGGTTTATATTTCAAGTCCCAGACCAGCTGAGGTTACAGGAAAATCTGGAGGCAGAGGCAGGCGGATCTCTGTGAGTTCATGGCCAGCCTGGTCTACAGAGCAAGCTCCAGGTCAGCTGGCACTAAAGGGAGACTCTGTCTCGAAAATACCCACCCCCCCAAAAAAGATTGACAGAGAACCACACGAGAGAGTCCAATGTGGAACATCCTCCGGACTGTGAAGGACTGCGTTCTGGAGACAGAGCAACAAGCACTGCCTTCACAATAAGAGCGGGAGTCCATGTTGCTTTTGATCTCCTTCTTTGCATTATCTCTGTAGAATTTGGAGGCAGTTGCTGTCATGTTGGGTGCTTTAGTAAACTGCCAACTTGTCTTGCAGAGTAGCTGCATGCTCTAGCTTCTCACTGGCCCTGTCTGAGTGACTGGCATCGCAGCATCCTTGCTGGTATTTGGCTCTGTTAATCTTTCTAAATTAATCACTCTGATAGGCGTGTGTGGAAAGGCAAAGAACTAGGAAAATTGTTACACAGCTGTAGTCATCAAGATGGTGCGGCACTTGGAAGTTAGACTATGGAAAGGCAAAGAACTAGGAAAATTGTTACACAGCTATAGTCATCAAGATGGTGCAGCACTTGGAAGTTAGACTAACTGAACAGCACAGAGGCTTAGAAATAGACGCATTTTGACAAAGATGCAAAAGTCATTGACTAGAGAAAAGCTACTATTTTCGTCACAAAGTGCTAAAACAGTGGCTTATACACAGATAAAATATGAACTATTACCTAAGTTGTAGACCTTGCAAGAATTTTAATAAAAGCATATAATCCCTTTTAAACATTTTAAAAAAATGGGAATAAATCTTTAGGATCTATGGCTAGGCAGAAGTTCTTGGTTTTGACACAAAAAGTGTAAACTACACAAGGAAACTTGACAAATTGGACTTCATTACAATGAACTTTTGATTTGGAAAGGAGTACGTAAGGATGAAAAAATATTTTACAGATTGGGAGAAAAATGCAAGCCAGGTAATTTGACTTTCATCTATAACATACAAAGAAATCTCAAAACTCAACAACAAAAGACAAAAGTTTAGTCAGTACATGGCTAAAACACACAGACAGGTCACACAGATGAGAAAGAAAGAAAAAAAGAAAGAAAGAAAGAATGAATGAATGAATGAATGAATGAAAGAAAGAAGAGAAAGAGGAAGAAAAGATGTCCAATATCCTTATTATCCATGAGGGAAATGTAAATTCAATTCTTAATGAAGTACCAGTGGACGTCCATTAAAATAGTCAGAATGAAATGGTTACATCACTAAGTGCTGGCGAGGACAGAGAAGGGGGGTCGCTCAGACATGGCTGGCCAGAATGGAACAAGGCACAGTGAATCTGGGAGATAGTTTCTAATATTACTCAATATAACAACTAAATTCAGTTACACTCCAAAAATAAGTATTTATGTTTACCCAAAATCCTATACACAAATTTTTAGGACAGTTGTATTCACAAGAGCCCAAATCTAGGGATAACCACCATATCCTTCAGTGGGAACTTACTGAGGTATGGCCTCAGTAGTCTAGTCAGCCAACACACACACACACACACACACACACACTTCACACTTCCATTTCTATAATGTTTCTGAAATGTCAAAACTATAAAGTACTTTTGTGTATACCAGAAGAATGAACGTCTACAAGGACCTTGGTTAAAATAAACTTCCTCTCATTTGGTGGAATCTGAGTGTGCTTAGAGATAGGCTGGAAATGGGGCTCAGTGGTAGAGCACCTGCTGGATATGTGTGAGACCTGGGGCTTAATTACACAAAGAAAAAAATTACATTAAAAAATAAACAAGAACATTGCTTTTCCCACACCACATTCGTGGGTACCCAGAACTGCTCCTGTTCTGCAATATATAAAGAAACTTCTACAAGCAAACGTCAGCAGAGGCAGCAGCACACCCTCTAACAGAAAGCACAAGAACAAAACAATATAAAACAAAAGCAGAGTCTGTACCACAGACTGATTGTATAATAAAGTAGACAAGAATTTGGCCTGTAGCCATTTGGAAGCCTTGGGGAAGACACCTGGGAGGGCTGAGCTGGGGGAGGGGCTGCAGAGTGCAGGAGCCCCAAGGTTGAAGGGAGCAGATCCTTCCCAGTTTCTGGTCAAATTCCAGGGCAAGGGTTTTTTTTTTTTTTGGAGGGGTCCTTTTTGTTACACTTTCTCTTTTGATTAATGATTAACATACAAAGAAATGGTGTCATTGTGACACCTTCATAGACACACAGCTGTCCCCGTGGTGCCCCCTCACTGTCCCTCCTCTGGAGTGGACCGGTCATCTCTCTGTTCTGCCTTAGTTTCAGGCATTGTGAAGCATCACGGGACAGAATAGGCCAGAGAACTCTGCGACTACCAGGCAGCCAGGATCTTCACCAGACTCACAGCTCATCTGTCCCCGTTTTCCAACTGCCTGGTGGATTCTGAGTTACACAGTGTATCCTATATGTGCACACTATAGACAGGTACATTTTAGCACAAGACTAAAGTCTTTCTGAAGCTTCCATTATTTTTCAGGTTTTCATTATTCCTTAAAGGTAAGGAGTATTTGGCAGCTTTATGGAATTCAAAGCTTGACTGCCTACATTCAAGACATCTTAAAGCTTAATTTATGTAGTTCCGATGTTCTCTGAGGGGGCAAAAATAAGTAAGTATGTCTTGAGTCTGACAGGGATCTTCATGTTTTTCTGTTTACTGTATGTATGTCTGTCTCTCAAGTTAATCCATGATTTTCTAACCAAGAGCTGGCTACTCCGCTTAACAGGCCACTGCATTCATTCAGTTCTTGGGTCAGGCACTAACATAGAAATGCTACTGTCATGGACCAAGATACTGCTAGATTCTGACTGAGCAAAGAGGAGATTTTGTGTTTTGCTTTGAGTTTTCAACATTGCTCTCTTACCAGGGCT
This sequence comes from Rhizomys pruinosus, assembly GCA_009823505.1. NCBI lineage: Eukaryota > Metazoa > Chordata > Mammalia > Rodentia > Spalacidae > Rhizomys > Rhizomys pruinosus. The sequence continues at coordinate 1,065,939 of VZQC01007176.1, read as the reverse complement.
AGCAGACCTGGCTTAAGTAACATAGTGCACGATTCTCTTACATGAAAGCAAAAACTCTTCTGAAAAATGAACTCACAAACAAACAATAAATCTATCCAACTTAATGTAAGTTCAGCAAGGTGAAAAGAAGAGATTAGATGCATTTGAGTAACTTGACAAGGAATCAAAGAGGGTTTTTCTTTCCTGTAGTTAGCTTTAAGAGAAACCCTCCCTCATCCTTGGTAGGGACCATTGCAAACTCTATTGCCAGCTCTCTGCTCTCCTTCCTAGGAGTCAGTGCTTACAAAACACAGAAAATGCCCTGCTGGGTGGGAGTCTGTCAAGGAAGAGCTCAGTAAGCTGTAGCTGTAGGGAGACCAGTGTCCTGCAGCAGCTCAGAGAGGTCTGTGGTAGGAGAGCCCAGGTTGGCAATTTAAACCTAGAAGCTCAGTCAACTATTGTATATTGGGAAAACAATGAAGTAACAGTAAATTCAAAACTTGCCGCTTGCAATCTGATGGAAGAATGTGTCTTATCCTTTTCCTGGGTGTTTGCATAAGAACAAGTTATGACTAGTCCTGCCTAGAAAAATCCATCTCTGTCAGAAAACCGAATTCTTCCTGTTGCTGAGCATATCAGATTTCCGAAGACTAATCCATTGCTCGAGATAGAAAATATTTCCATTACAAAACCTGCAAGAAATGTTCAAGATGTATAAACTTGTTTAAATACTTCAGAAGGATGTTATCTTTTATCTTTTATCGATAGCTGTGATTGATTATTACACATCTAAAATCTGCATTGTGCTTGGTTTCTATTAACCTGACTGCATCAGTTCTAAACAATTTAAAGAAGAATTTTCAATAAATCTGTACATGCCACTTCCTTAAAGAAATGCCTTATAAGTTAAATTCATTTGCAATTTTTAAAATTTTTTATTTATTTTTGTATGTGTATGAGTGTACTGTCTGCATGTAGGTTTGTGTACCTGTGTCGTGCAATGTCGAGGAGGTCAAAAGAGGGCGTTGGAGTCCCTGGAACTGGAGTTCTCCTGGAATTGGAGTTACAGATGGTTCTTAGCCACCATGTGGGTGCTGGGGATCGAACCTGGGTCCTCTGTAAGAGCTCTTGACCACTGAGCTGTAGCTCTAGCCTGGTGGCATTTGTTTCGTCAGAGTCTGATTTCTTGCTTTTAAGTTGTTTAGAAAATAATTCAAGATTGCTTCCATCCCATGAAGAGAGTCGCGCTGTCCCCTTCTGTGCTTTCGTTTACTCTTTCCTTGTTTCCCCTCCAGTAATAACTCTCCCTCTTCCCAGTGATGCTTACAGTGCGATTCCTACCCAAAGACTCCACTGATTTATGCTCAACTCTTTAGTTCTGGCCTTGATGACTTTCTTGAAATGTCTGGGATTGGGCCTCTTACCTACCCCTTGTTCTGGGTTTCCTTCTGACAACATGTACCTGTTCTGAATGTTCCTTATGGTGAGAACCTCGATTGCCTTTATCCCATTGTGTTATAGCCTGAAGGGTGAGGGAGAAGTGGATGCAAAGAAGGAAATTAACTCCTTTCAAAAGTGCTCAACTCTTCCTGAATCTTGGTAGCCATACTTTAAGTCAGGCAGTTCTGTCCTGGCAGTGAGCACCTTGAGGCATGTTCCTGGTGTTCATTGGCCTGGTTTATGTTTCAATTTGTGACATTCTTCTCTCCAGACCCCTCATAGCCACGCCAGCTTAACTAGGCTTCTGAATTGCAAAGGAGAATCTGTTCACTCATAAGCTGGCATTTGCTACAGGGACCAGGGCTAGGAGTTTCCACAGTGGGCCAGCACTCATTTTTGTGCAGGATCATTGGATCATTGATGAAATCTGAGCCGGAGGTTGGGGGTGGGGGTGGGGTGGGGGATGGAACTTCTCAAAGCAGCTGTTGTTATTCAGCTGAGCTCCTGAAAAGAAAGAATTGATCACCATGGTAATTGCATCCACCATGATAGAACTGCAGATGTTATTCTCATCCATTACCAACTAGTCACCCTTAAATTTTCCTGAGTAGTCTTCATAGATGTCACCTGCAAACACAGACTTTGTAAGCATGGCATGGTCTGCCACCGTGGAAACATAAGCAGTAGATGGATAGATCCTGTGTGATTCAGGCAGAAACTGTGAACTTTAAGGAGAATGACTTCCTTAACCACAGAAGTCAAAAGAAATTGGCCTTACTTTAGAAATATTTGTATCTTTGGGCTGGAGAGATGGCCTAGCAGTTAAGAGCGCCGACCACTCTTACAGAGGACCCGGGTTCTATCCCCAGCACCCACATGGCGGCCGAGAACCGTCTGAAACTCCAATTCCAGGAGAACTCCAGTTCCAGGGGAATCCAACACCCTCTTCTGACCTCCGCGGCATTGCACGACACGGGTGCACAGACCTGCATGCAGACAGTACATTCATACACATACGAAATAAATTAAAAAAAAAAAGAAATATTTGTATCTTTGAAAATTTTAAAAATGGGAAAAATGGGGCTGGAGAGATGGCTCAGTGGTTAAGAGCACCGACTGCTGTTGCAGAGGACTCGGGTTCGATTCCCAGCACCCACATGGCAGCTAAGAACCGTCTTTAACTCCAGTTCCAGGGGAATCTGATGCCTTCTTCTGGCCTCTACGGCATTGCATGACACGGGTGCACCAACCTACATGCAGACAGTACGCTCATACACATAAACAATAATGGGAAAAATGTTATTATCCCCATTTCACTGATCAAGAAATCCGAGGTTTACAATTAAAGGGAAAAATAAGCAGCACTATCAGCAACAAGAAGACTTGGTCACTAGAAAGCACAAAGTTTACACTTTAGTTTTATTCAATTAGAGATGCCAGACCTCATAATAAATCTATCAATTCCAAGTGGCCAATTAATTAAAATGTTTCTTTGTCATTGGATCTATAAATTGAGAAGCAGAGAATTTCACAAGGAAAATAAATTATTGCACGTCTTCTTATAAATCCAAGGAGGAGATGGAAGACGCAGAGAATAAATGAACAGAGGGGCGGGAGGGGCAGCAGATGAATATGCATGTGGCCAGGCATGTGTGTATCATCCTGGACTTGGGGGGCTGGGGGGGCTGCCATGGTGCTTGAAGTGGAAGGAAAACAATGCTGGGGTTGGAGTGGAGGTGGTCACCACGTCTTGTTTGCAGGTAAAGGAAACATGAGCCCAAATGTGAAATTTGGTGAAGGAGTGAGTTGGCTTAGTGGGTAAAAGATGCTTGCTGTTCAAGTCTGGCTGGACCCCATGTAAAAGTGGACAGAGAGAACCAGCTCCACAAATTGTCTGCTGACCTTTGCATGTAGGCTTTGGCATACATACCCCAGCACACACACACACACACACAGAGCATACATACCCCAGCACATACACACACACACACACACACAGCGTACATACCCTGGCACACACATGCACACACACACACACGACTTTACATGTAGGCTTTGGCACACATACCCCAGCACATACACACACACAACACACATGACTTTACATGTAGGCTTTGGCATACATACCCCAACACACACACACACAGAGCATACATACCCCATCACACATACACACACATACAACTTTACATGTAGGCTTTGGCACACACACACACACACACACACACATGACTTTACTAATTTTTTAAAATGTGAATCTTTGGAATTAGTTGCCTTCATCCTTTGAAATTTCTTTCCAGATATAACTGGTAACTATATAAAACTGAAAAGGAACAGGGAGGAGAGGAGGGAAGGGGCAGAGCTGGGGAGCAGAGGGAGGGGAGGAAAGAGTGGCTGAGACTTTGTTTCATAACTCTGGGCAATGTCTCTCCTTCCAGACGTTCTATGGACCATGTATGAGTGACAGGATAGTGTTTATTCAAACCTCACTTTTTATGGGAAGACAGGGCAAGTAACATGTGAAATGGGATAAAATTCCAGCCTATCCATGTGCTTCCAGGTCTGAGTTTGCTTCCTAACATGAATACTGCTTTCAAAGTCTACCATGTACCTGAGTCACTTTCAGGATGTAGAACAAAGGTAGAAAGGCCAATCTTTGTCTTCTCAGTACAGATCTTTCAAGGGTAAAAGATTAGCAGTAAAACCTGACGTGTGCTGTGGAAGGCGAGCACAGCCCACTGGAGTCCTTGTCTAACTCTCCGGGAGAGATAGGGAGGAAGAAATACACGTGTGACCAGACACCACGCAGTTCCCCGCTGTGTCCTGACCTTTGGACAGTTTCTGCCACCCAGAGACCCGTCTTTCCTTTTCTGCTTCCTCAGCCCCAATGGCTAAGTTTGTGTCTGCAGTGAGTCATTGTTCTTGCTGTGCAGGGCAGATTCCCACCTGCTCTCAGCCTGCTGTAGGTGTCTGTAGGTAACTCTGCTTGAGTGCATTCCAAGCCAACTCTTTGGATTTTCATTTTTGCTCTCAAACTTGTTCCCGACCCGGTGTTTCCAAGTATATACCATTTCCAGGGCCACTCAGACCACAGATCCTACAAAACACTCATGACTGCTTGGCCTACTCGGGCCTGGACGACTGTGTCTCTCAGGGTGGACACAACCAGAACTACACCCACAAGTCTTTTAGTTAAAACATCTTTATGGACTCTTAACAGTTTCCCTGTTTGGGGCTGGAGAGATGGCTCAGTGGTTAAGAGCACTGACCACTCTTGCAGAGGACCCAGGTTCAGTTCTCAGTCCCCACAGGGCAGCTAACAACCAATCATCCATAACTCTAGTTCTGGAGGATCCAGTGCCCTCTTCTGGTCTCCATGGGCACTGCATGCATGTGGTGCACTTATATGTGTGCAGGTAAAATACTTTTAAAAAAGTATCCCAAGTTCTATTATGCCTCTTCAATTCGATTCTCTTAACCAGAATGATATTGTAAAATGCAAAACAAGTTATCAACTTCCTACACAAAACCTTCAGTGGCTTTCCCACACATTCTGAATAAATAGATTATGAAACACAGCAGCCTTGATTTCTATACTTGAGGGTTCATGAAACTCAAAACACAATCTACACTCTCATTTGCTGCCTCTAACCACACATATTTGTGCATATTATTGTAATTTCACTTCAGAAAACCTAAAACAAGCACCACAGGAAGGTTATGTGGTTCTCCCTCCCCCAAATCACATAGCCGGTAAACTTCAGATAGAATCCTAACGATGGTGTCTGGGTCCTTGAACTCCCAGTTTTTTTCTGCTATTTCCTCCTCAGTGGCAATAAAAACTGAGGAAAAGCCATAGCAACTCAGCTGTTTAAAACAGCAACAGTAGCGATACTGATTTAAATTTTGACAAGAATATCACTTCAGGCACTTGAAAATCCAGTGCTTATTCCATATGCATTAGAACACTGACAACACACATTCACCTCCTGAATTGTGATCTCATGGAAAAAGACTTCAGTTTCTCTTCATCTCCACCAGGAGTTGGTTGCAACATCCACAGATGCAAGGAAGCTTGGCATTCACCTCTGGCTGCAGAAATGCCTCTTTATTTACAAAATAACCTGATGTGGCTGGCTGTGCATATCTGTCAATAGCATCTCCCCCTGCCCTAAATAATCCTATCAGTCTCATTGGAGGAATTTACTGGAGAAACGCCAGGCCTGTGCCCGCAGTGGGAGTGTGGAGTCCCCCAATCCATGGATCCCTACAAAAAGAACTCAAAAGGAGAAATCCCTACAAAAAGAAATCAACAAGTGCCGCTATGATTTTAGGGGTTGAAGTGGGTCATCTTCCAATGGTTGGGAGACTTCATGGAGTGTTAGCTGTTCTACGTGGAATTTTTCAACTTGAATACCATCAGATTACCAGTGGAACTGCCAGTCTTGGGATGCAGGTAGATTGTCTCTTCACTTAGGGACCCCGGATGCTGCACCGCCTCGGGCTTTGTATCAGGCATCTGAAGTAGGAGGGTTCCTGGGGTCAAGATTTACTCTGCGTGCTCAGCACACTGGATGGGGCTGTCTTGGGAATGGAAGCGTCTCTGGGACTAAGGCTTGGTTGCTGACGATGAACCAGGCACCCCTGAGGGTTGTGCCAACTGCAAGAGCAGCCTGCTCAGAGGTCTGCCACCTTCACCCCGGGTTTAGCTTCTTAGTTCAGTTGTATTCTATTGGCCGGAAATCCTTACCTCAGATACAAACAATTAGCAAGTGGATGAAAACATTTTGTAGATACCTCCCTGTTCAGTGATGAAGGCCAGGTTGCAAGTGAGGTGAGGAAAGTTTGTTTGGATGGTGAAGAGAAAGGAGCAATATCTTTGGGCTTGCCCAAATTCACAGAGCGAGGACATCGATCTTCCTTTTGAAATGAGTCTTTTAATACTAATGCAGGCACTTACACAAAGTCTACAAAAATGTCAAACATCTGGTAGAGAATCAAAAATAGAGATTTCCAAATAGCTGGATGTTTGGTCTAAAATAAATAAATAAATAAATACATAAATATTTTTTCCAAACTAAAAATTGGATACTTTATACTAACTTGTCTGGCTATCAGAACTATTTAAAAATCAAAACAAGAATATCTGAAAATTAGGATGTGGCTTTCATATACGAAGCAGCACCAGCTTTGGGCTACAAGAGACATTGGGTGGGAGGGAAGAAATGCCTTGGGAAGAAGTTGTCCTTATGCCAGGCTCAGAAAACTGCAGGAATGGAGACTATGGGAGGCTTCTCTGCAGGCCTCTACGCTGCTGACAGCTGTGAGATTACTCGGTCTTGTTCACTTACTGGAAGCCTTGGCAGGCCTGACTTTATCTTCTTTAATCATCGAAGAAACAGCACCTATAAAAGGAGCCTGAGTGGGCGTCAGGGGGCTCAGGGAACAAAAGGGTGCTGTTGCTTTCAGGGATCGCTTTAGCCTTTGCGAGTGTGTTAATTAATACAGGGAGCAGCATGAACCGTTTGTTAAAACGGTTCATGGTAAACACGTTGGCTGCTGTGCTAAGTGCTTCAGAGTTGCAGCCAGCTCCACATCTGCCTTGTGACTAATATTCAGGGCATGGAGTATGATTAGATCATAACAATTTATTTGTATGGAATTTATTTACGCTTCTAGAAACTAAAATAGACACTGGACCCAAGTTGTATGCAGATTTAAAAAGTCAAAGACAAAAATTACTGATTTTGATAGTGATTGATCAAGTAGCTCAGACTGGAGAGTCATTTCGCTGGACTGTGGAGCGGCATGCATTCATCTTCGGTTGCTGAACAGCTCAGTTCACTCTCTGATTGCTTTGAAGAGATAGGTCCACAGTGGACACACTAGCCGATTGCTAATACTCCTTTCTAATTGTCGAGGTCAAGTGTACTTCAGCAGTTCCCTGGCTGGTAGAGCGACAACAAAGGCTCATCAGAAATTCTTCCAAATTCTCTTACTTTACTGTTTTCCCCTCTTTCAATACACTGTTAGCAATATTATAACTGTTGGTAAACTGAATTTTTTTATTTAAAAATATTTTATTAGCATTGCTTTTTTTTTTTTTTTTGGTCTTTTCAACACAGGGTCTCCCTGTAGTCCCAGCTGACCTGGAACTCACTCTGTAGACCAGGCTGGCCTTGAACTCACAAAGATCCGCCTGCCTCTGCCTCCTGAGTGCTAGGATTAAAGGCGCCACCACGCCTGGCTTAGCATTGCTTTTTAAAAGAGGTAACATGATTACATTGAAAAACTTTGTATATTTGGAGAACTTGGAGAGGGAGTGCTGGCAAACTCACATTATAGGAATGATGGTGAGAAATTTCCTGTTATTGTTGAAGCTTGGTAGGACAGCTATGCCCTAACTGAACTTCTAGAGATAAAAATCTCAGTCTGGGAAGTTTAAAAAAAAAAAGAAACTGATTTTTAAGTGTTTTTTTTTTTTCCCTTATTGTAAATAATCATCTCTAAGACAGACATTAATACATGTCTATACCAAAATAAGACACCTGCATATATTGACTTTGGGTTTTATTGACACCCTGAGAGGCCCAGCCCTGTTTTCCTGGAGCAAGCTATCCAAGCAACGAAGGGGAAAACCCTTCCCAGGCACCAGGGTGTGGAGTGAGGAGACTGTGCTGCGTGGAGCTCTGTACAGGAGCACTCAGCGATGCCTGCCGAACACTCAGTGATGTCTGCCATCCACTCCCATTGGTAGCTTTGCTAAAAAGTCCAGTTGTTTTGAGAATTTCCTACTCTGCTCTGAAAGGCAAAGGTGTCTGCAACCAAGACTTGACTTTTAAGGCTGGCACCCAAACTTCGGGGGTGCTGTCACCTACAGGGGGATCCCCAGGAGGCTTCCCTGGGGCCACCAACTCCTCCCGATCACTCCAACAACCGCTATCTATAAACATTTATTGAGGAAAATGAGGCGGGCCCCCATTCTTCAGACCTTGCCACCTGGGCTGCTTTGGGGAAGTCGGCTTCAGCCTCCATGTGGTTGCCTGGCCCACTGGGACTGACAATTTAGGACCGAAGAATAAGGATCCTGGCACTAGTTTTCCTGGTCTAAGCAGAGAAACAGCTACTGACAAGTTCCTAAGAGCTGCGAAACTTTCGTACGTGTCGTGTCGGAAGACTAGCAGGGCGGAGAGGCACTGGCACAGCTTCCTTGACGGCACAGGTTCCGTGCTTTACCAGAGGAGGCTTGTTCTTCTTGGCAGCCTTAGTTCTAGTTCCCATCTCTGACTTTGTGTTACTAGAGTTCTACTTCTCCACATTTGGGATTAACTTTAAATGATATATGCTACAGATCATGAACTTCATCAAGTTCCCATGAAATGCTGACTTTTGAAATCTGAAGTCAAGGTCACAAAAATGAACAGGTGAAAGACAAATGGGTGAGCCTGGCTTGTGAGACAAAATACATTTCAATATTAAATTATTTTTAAGAATATTTTATTATTTTACTTTATGTGTATGAGTGTATTGCCTGAACGTATGTAAGTGCACCCCTGTCATGCAATGCCACCGAGGTCAGAGAAGGGTGTGGTATTCCCCTGGAACTGGAGTTAAGGATGGTTTTTACCTGCCATGTGTATGCTGGGAGTTGAATCTGAATCTTTGCAAGAAGACTCAGTGTTCCTAACTGCTGAGCCATCTTTCCAGCCCCTCAATGTTAAATTCTTAGAGAAGGCCCAGAGTAATAAATTTTCAGTATTATGCACTTATGGAACTAACTAATGGAATTGTAAAGGAGAGAAAACAGTTCACTATAATGATGGAAACTCGTGGTTCTCATAAACTGAAGGATGCCCCATTTCAAAAGATTCCCTCGTCTCCTGGCTCCCAAAGGATGTTGCCTCTTAGGAAAATAAAATCCCCAAGAAAATGAAATATTCTGTGAACTTGAACCTCCAGGATGGCAAAAAGCAATTTGTTAAATAAAACATTTTCCCGTTTTCAACAGGCAGGATCAAGAAAAGCTAACTGCCCTTCCTTGGAGGGCCTGTTGGAGTTGGCTTTGTTTTCATTAATTTGGGCTGGGTCTTGACAGAAGCAGCTCAAAGCAGTTGTTATTGTCCACGCTGTTTATGTGTGGAGCTCTCTTGGAATAAATGATGCACAAATTAATTAACACAACTGCAAAGGCACTTAATGCAGGTGGTATAAAATGCAGACTGAGTGGCTTTGCAAATCTGTCCCATATGCCTGAGCAAAACATTTGGTGGCTGGCAGAAGCGTGTTGATGGAAACCATCAGCATCTGTGGAGAACTGAAGACCACCTTCCTTGCTGGCTGTGGCAGAGGCAGCCATAGCTATAATCACTTTTTACTGCCTAGATATTTTACATAAGCAAACTCAAGCCATAAGCCTTGAGACTGGGATTGTTTGCTCAGCCTTTTTCTCCAACCACCCTGGCCCATTTCCTTCCCTTTTTGGTCTACTTTGCATGTGTTTTGGTAGCGTGGGCTTTACAGTCCACCAACCGGCATTAGGGAAACATCCTTCCCTTCTTAGTGTGGTCTCTGTTGATTACGATCTGGGTAGGAAGGTAGAAAATGAGCATGTATTAGCAAATAATAAAAGCACATTTTTCAAGTTCACGTGCACTCTGAAGATCAGACTGGAAAGGTTAAACTCTCAGGTGAATGGGAATATGCCGAGGTGGCTGGGTCTTGTCTAACAGTACCTGCAGCAGCTGTCAACCCAATTAAGCCAGATGTGCACTGAGGTAAATGGACCTCCCAGGAGGAGCAATAATAGATTCCAATCTCTGGCAAAGCACAAAAGGTGGGGCTGGGGAATGGATGTAAGAGAGGCTAGGTTAAGATTTGAAGAATGTTTCTCTTGTCAAAATCATTCTTACAGGCTTATTAGTGGCACCTTGATGAACCTGGCTAAAACAGTCCTACAAGTAGATGATAAGAGTGTCTTTTTTTTAATGACATGCCTAAACATGTCGTAGGCCATAAGGGAAAATCTACTACTATGATTCTGCTAAATAAACATAGTATTAAACTGACTCCTAATGACTTATTGCTAGACCCATCGAATAATGCATGTCTCAACTCTCACCAGAGAAGCGTCTGCATGCAGCAGATGGATATTAACACAGATCCAGAACTGGCCATTGCAGAGTGTTTATCTCTAAAGGGGACACCTATATCAATCATCAGCTTCCAGAACTCAAAGATCATTGAGGAAGAGTGGGCAGAAAGACTTTAAGAACAAGAAGAGGTGGATGACCACAAGGAAACAGACTTCCAAACAGCCAGACAGTTACTCATATGAACTCACAGCAATGCTGACACGTGCATGATCCACAAAATCCCAAGCCATACAAATTCCCAGCATAGACACGGGCAAATGAGTGAGAAGCACCAATCTTGGGTGAGGAGCTATGGGCAGCCGATGGCTGCTGGGAGAGTCAGTCTTCTTTAAGGGTACGACTCTGGGTACGTTAAACAGCCCTACACTGACGGGCATTTGGAGACACAAATTAGACTTGATAGGCCTTAAATACATCCATCCATGTATATGTATTAGAGTATATGAAATTGGGTGGGGGTGGTAAGAGGAGTGAAGATAGGCGAAGGGGTCTAAATATGACCAAAATATTTTGAATGAAATTTATAAAAAGTCAATAAAAATTATTAGAAAAAAGAGTAATTACTTTTTAATGAAGTCTGAGGTAGTTTTCATGTTCAATAATGTGGAATGCTTGCTAAACTATTTCTTCTTCAACACACACACACACACACACACACAGAGTTTGAGGCTAGTACACACACACCACAGACAGACGCGCAGACAGACAGACACACACACACATGATCAAGGAACATTAGTCTGATTTTAAGTCTTCAGTTATTTAGAAAATGACATTTAAGTTATGCCAACTTTGACAGCCCTTCAAGGGAGCTTTGCAAACTGTGAGCCAGGAAAAGGGAGGCCCTGGGACACCCCTGGAGTATACGCAGTTTACAGCATATACTGCTTACAGCTTCTGGGGCATGCTTTCTGAAACCCTATTGACTATTGAAACAAACACTCTGAAAACCATACGATGCAATGTACAACAGGGAATCTTGTGTTAAAAACAGAACACTTTTAGGCATTTTTTCCCCATCCATGCTATAAAATGTTGTATCTCCAAAACAGAAGTGTTTGAGAGACAGACCTTTAAGCTCCGCCAGGAAAATGCTTCTCAGAAATTTCCCTTCATGTTGCTGAATTTAGTAACTACCTTGATGAGACCAGTTTGAAGTTGCTACATCTGTAAGAAAACCATAAGAAACACTCTCCACCTTTTTGGCACCTGGACACCTAATAATTTTTCAATTTTGATTGACACATAATACTATTTATTTAACAAATATATAGAGAAAGAGAATTCATTCTGTGCCAAAGTACTTGAAGTACCTTATAAATAATAATTTACTTACTGCTTAGAACAGCACTATGCTGTAGGTAGTCTTGTTAGCCTCATTTTAAAAATAAGAAATACAAGTACAGAATATTAACTGGCTTACTAATATTAATATTCCTAGGTATCCATGGTTTGGATCATTTGTTACAAGAGAGATTAGACTAAAAGTAAGATGCAAGTGAGTATAGTACAGATTGAACCAGAAACTGCCAACTTCTATCTCAGTGAGTACAGTGAAAGGTATTCTCTTTTTTTGTGTGTGAAAAATTTGTCTGGGGACATTCAAAGCGGTGTGATTAAGAGCCCACTGTGAAGACTACCAGTTGTGTGAAAAACAGGAGATTTGAAAAATGAGGCTGAACCTTAAATTTTGGCCAAATGAAGTGTCATTGTGTTTTGAGATTAAATTGGTCCCGTTTGACGTTAATGATGAGGACATCCACATACCTGCTCCATTCTTCTAAGTACTGGACACTGATAAAGACTCATACTACTATGGCCGGGCATGGTGGCTCATGCCTTTAAATCCTAGCACTTGGGAGGCAGAAGCAGGCGGATCTTTGTAAGTTCAAGGCCAGCCTGGTCTACGGAGTGAGTTCCAGGCCAGCTGGGGCTACAGGGAGACCCTGTCTCCAAAAAACAAACAAACAAACAAACAAAAAGACTCAAACTACATAGATGAACACATCGTAGCTCTGAAAGAATACAGAAACTATGTAATAAGTTGAATGGCATCCTTCAAAATTCACATCTTCCAAGATTCTTGAAGTTCTATTTTATTTGGAATAGACCCAATTGGATTAAGATGAGTCTATACAGCAAAGACATACAGGGAAGAAGGCCATGGAGACAAAGATGGAGTGATGTATCCCCAAACCAGGGAGCAAAAGTCTATTAGGGACAGATGCTTTTCTAACTCAAGTGGCATGGAACAGACTCTCCCTGAGAGCCTCCAGATGGAAAATGACCCTGCCAACACCATGGTTTTTCAGATTCTTGGCCTGTGGAAGTGTGAAAGAGTAAGTTTCTGTTGTTTGATGCCACCCGGTCAGTAGTAACTATGGTAGCCTGGACAAATCAGTAAAGGTTTTGGTACCCAGAAATAGGATGCTGCTACCACAAATATCTAAAAATGTGGAGGTAGTTTTGAGACTGGAACATGTGGAACAGACACAGAGGCTGTAAGTACTTTGAGATCTGTGATAGAGAAAACCTCAAGGGCCTTGAAGAGACGATAGCAGCATGGCTATCAAGGGAAGTTCTGGCGAGGGCTCCTGTGGGGTGAGAAGATTCTGATGTCTTCGGCAATATACAGATCACCGTGAGTAGGTGCTGGCAAGAAAGATGAAAGTCATATGTGCTCCTGGCAAACTGTCTAAAGGAAAGGACAGATGTGCCATTGGGCCCAGAGGAGACGCCATTCTTGCCACAGAACACTTGATTTAAGAATACCATCGTCCTTATTATGTATAATTACAGCAATGATTGCAGAGTAGAAAACTGAGCTATGTATTTTTGTATGTCATCATTATATACATTATTATTTTCCAATTTTCAGTCTTTCCCCAAGAGAAATGCCAATGTTCGAAAATCCACATGAATAAATGTTTACTATTATATGAAAAAGGAATGCAGGAATTTGACTTTACACAGAAAGCTTGCATTCAAGAATTTCAGAGGTATCCGAACCCTAGAAACTTTACAAGATCCCCTGGAACTTGTGTCCACACGATTCCATCTCTAGGAAATTCTTCAGTCTCTGTAGTGATTGATACATTCTTGCTTCTGGGATTAATTTACCTAAGGTGGTATGATTGCAATGATTCAAAGCTTCTTTATCTAGACCTCAAGTGGAGCCCAAACATCCTTCAGGTCACTGGGACTTCATGAATGAGCTGCCATTCATCCTCTGAAAAGTCCTTTCTTCTCTCTAGTCCTGTGAGCTGTTCCACAACACAGTTATGAGTTTTTCATGATTCTAGCTGTGACTTGAATATTATTGAATGTTTTTTGTATATTTATTTATTTATTTTATGTGTATGAGTGTACTGTCTGCATGTAAGTAGGTGCACCCTTGTCTTGCAGTGCTGCGGAGATCAGAAGAGGGTGTCGGATTCCTCTGGAACTGGAGTTAAAGATGGTTCTTAGCTGTCATGTGGGTGCTGGGAATCGAACCTGGGTCCTCTGCAAGAGCAATTGGTGCTCTTAACCACTGAGCCATCTCTCCAGCCCCTAATATTATTGAATGTTAATTGATGTTTCATTCAATGTATGATTTCTAAACATATGACTACAATGAAGGCAACTCCAAGCACATCACAAGGAAGCAGGGTCAGCGTCAGCACAACTCTGCTCTGACATTCTACATTATTGATCTGTATTGAGTCTAAATTTTATTAAAACAGTTATATCTTGTGAGAGTTCAAATAATTTAAACTCAATGATGTTTATGTACTTCCTCAAAAGGGAAAAACGTACAAATGAAATTGTTTAATAGCATATGACAGCCTTTGATAAACAGAACTTTTTCCCTGTAGGGCTGGAACCCAGAGCCTCACATACCAGGTAAGCTCACCCCACTCAGCTATGCCTCCAGCCCTGTTCTCAGATTTTTGGTTTTGAAATCACACTGCAGTCTATATAGGCTTTCAACTTTTGATTCTCCTGCCTCAGCTTTCTGAATAGCTGGGTGTGTAGGTTTGTACTACCAAGCTTTGTTAAAAGTAATTTTATGTCTCTAAATCTTTTGCATGTGAATTAAAGTGCAAGAATTTTCTTACATAAATCTGTGAAAATACTAAATCTAGATAAATTATATGGATTATGAGATTAGTACTTTAAAATTTTTACATTATTATTTGGCTTATTGTTTATGTTTCTGTGTGTCTGCTTGTGTGTTCTGTGGATGTATGCATAGTATATGTATAAAGGTGTGTTTATGTGTGTATATATATGTATGGTTGGTGAATATATATATATATGTATGGTGTGCATGCATGTTTATGTGTGTATATGTGTATATGTATATGAGTGTAGAGATAAGAGGACAGCTTATGGAGATTCCAGAACAACTTCCAGTAGTGAACTCTCTTCTTCCACCATGAGGCTTCCAGGAATCAAACTCAGGTCATTAGAGTTGACATCAAGTACATTGCCTATTGAGCCATCTTGCCAGTCCAAGAATTAGTACTTTTGATTGATAAATGTATATTCCATATTGATAAAAATGAATAATGTATATTTGTGATGTGTAAAAATTACATATCAGACTTTTAAATTTTAAACATATCTACTACATAAAAATAAAACAACCATACAACAGAGATGAGCTCAGATTCATGATAGTTCTGGTGGTTGAAAGTGAGAGGATAACTACTAGCAGTTAGTGTGCAAGTGACAGGGATCTTCTTCTTTGGTCGTCACTGGTCACTTATTTTTTGCCTAATGAAAACAGTGTAGAAGCTTCAATTCTTTGAAACCAAGAATAACAATAATCTATCTACAAACAGGACACATTTAAATTTTTTAATTGAATTTTTGTTTATTTTATACAGTACATCTCAATCATCTTTAAGAGAGTCTTAATCATCTCTATACCCTCTTCTCCACTGGCCCCTCCCACAGACCCCCCCCCACTGGAATTCATAAATTCTGTCATTTGTGTTTAGGCCTTTTGCGTCAAGTTAGCATCCTCAATGTTCCTCAATGCAAGCCCATCTGCTGAGGTCTAGGCGGACTATCTAGGGTCCCTCCCTTTAAGAAAGCCAGCTCTTCTTTACTCAGCAGTAAGCAGTTGCCAATATTTCTTCAGCTAAGATTGGGGACTGCTGCCCATTTCCCTAGTCCTATGCTGGGCTTTTGTCTGCTCGAGTTTGCATGCTGACACCATTGCTGTAGGTCTCCCAGATGCTTGTAGGAATCCATTTCCATGTGGTCATGCACCTTCTCTCTGGTTCTTACAATCTTTCTGCTCCTTCTTCTGCAATGGTGCCTGAGTCCTGGTGAGTGAATCCTAATGTGGGGGTCCTTCCTAAGGACCCGCACTCTGCAAACCACTAATCTCCATGCTTCGGGCATTTATGACCTTTGCCCTTCCTGTCCCCCTGTTGCATTGTGGAAGCTACACTGAGAGACTTGGGAGATTCATTAGTTTCCTCTTTACCCCCTGTTCTATGTCCCATGATCCTTATGTGTAGAGTTTGCATTGTAGATGTGCCACTTTGGCTTGGGCAGTTCATGGGCAATGTCTGTGTGTGATAAGTTGTGGACTCTGTAACAGTCACCGTCTGGTGCAAAAGAAGCTCCTTTGACAACTGGTGACCAGGAAACTTGACTGTAAATATAAGGATACATATTCCTTTCCTCTGTTATTTGTTTATTTTTTAAGGGATTCTACAGTATAATAGCACAGTTGTTTTCAGGTAACATTGACGTTACTCAGTTTGCCGTACAATTAGGTAATTGGTGCATTTATTTGGAATGAGCCAAATTATTAAAGCTTAAGCAATAAATGTAAGTAATATTCATGTAAAACCAATTTGCAAGTATCTATGTCCAAATTTTGAACAACCCAAGTTTCCCATAGTCCAGTTGGAGAAGCTTGTATGTACAAACATGTTGATCAAACAGGAATCCAGACTATACTGCTGTAGTCTCACGATTCACCTCAATCTCTCCGCAGCCCTTACATTCTACCACGCCTCCTCTTCCACAAGTTGTTCCCTAGGCTTTGGGAAAGGGGCACAAGTGGGTGAGAAGCAAAACTGTCTATTTTCTCTGGAGATGTCGTTTTGGACTCTAGTCTGTTCAGGTTGATCCCCTTCATGGGTTGACAGCTTATCCAGGGATACCTTTTATTAAAAATCTTTTTAAATTTTATTTATTAATTTATTTTATTTATTAATTTTTATTTTAGTATTTTTGAGACAGGGTCTCCCTTTAGTCCCAGCTGGCCTGGAGCTCACTCTGTAGATCAGGCTGGCCTTGAACTCACAGAGATCTGCCTGCCTCTGCCTCCCAAGTGCTAGGATTAAAGGCGTGGGCCACCATGCCCAGCTTTTTTTTTTTTTTTTTTTTTGTAAATGTTAGTATTTTGAATATTGTACCGTGTTCTTGCAATAGTAGGGTCTTGTGCACCCGTGTCATGCATTCCGCGGAGGTCAGAAGAGGGTCATGGATCACGTCTGGAACCTGAGTTTCTCCTGGAACAATTGGGTTACAGACGTAAGTTCCTTTTATGCTTGTTTCTCATATTTGGGTAGGTAGTGGATCGATACCCGGTCCTCCATGCAAGAGCAGTCGGTAGCTCAATATACTTGTACAGGGCTAAAATTCTCCAGCCTCATACTCATGTGAATTACCTTTGTATATCCTTACTAACAATGCAACAATGCAAATGGAGTACAAGGCAGATTAAGCAGTAACTGATTATTATGTGCAAGCTATTATTGAACATTAGTTAATGATAAACATCAGTTATGGATGTACTAGCCTTTGGGGTTTTCATCTCAGAAGTATTCTGACCTCTGCCATTCAGGTATTATTTGGGCTATGTTACAGGTAATCTTCCATATAATCTGAGCTTTAAGTTCCAATTTAGGTTATCTGTTGTATTATCTAAAGATAAAAGTGCCAACTATCAAGTCCCAATGTCATACATTCTGGCTGTCATTAATGGTTAGTTTTATATTGTTCTTAAAGCTGATGTTTTGGTAACCATCGAGATTAGATGTTCTCTGTGTAGTGGCCTCCTATACCTCAATAAGCTGGATGCGAGCTGGCCTCTGGATGAAGGGCTATCCAGTTCAGGTCCAACTCCATTGCTCACAAATTCTCTGTGTCTGAGAGTTATGTTTCCTTTGTCCTTTTCAGTCAAATAGGTCTTCCCTTCAAGTTTATGGAGGCAATCAAGGGCTGTGGCATTAGTTCTGTGTTAATTTTTTGGTGAGTTCTATTGGACTACTCTCGGCCCAACAACTTCAAAAGGAAAAGGTTTCCCACTGTCCTGGCACTGTGTTTCTTGTTTTATAGCCTTCGTCTATACACATGGACTCATGAGGAGATATTGTAATTGTCATTATGGTTTTTATGACTAAAATATTAATCAGCGTCTGTTTGTTACACTAGCTAAGTGTATTATCAAGGTAGGAATGGAAGAAATGCTGAAACTTTAACTGGGGAAGGTATGGAGGGAGTGCACAGTTGAAATGGGGAAGGTGAAGAGGAGTGCACAGTTGAAATGGGGAAGGTATGGAGGAGTGCACAGTTGAAAGGCTGAAGGTGAGGAGGGAGTGCACAAAGTTGAAAAGGGGGAGAGGCTGAGGAAGGGAGCTGCACAGTTGAAATGGGAAGGGAGAGGAGTGACGGAGGTGAGGTGAGGCACAGTCGAAATGGGGAAGGTTAGGAGGAGTGCACAGTTAATTATGGGGAAGGGAGGAGGATGCACAGTTGAAATGGGGAAGGTGAGGAGGGAGTGCCAGCTGAAATGGGGAAGGTGAGGCGGGAGTGCACATTTGAAATGGGGAAGTGAGGAGTGCACAGTTGAAATGGGAAGGTGAGGGGGAGTGCCATTGAAATGGGGAAGGTGAGGGGAGTGCACATTTGAAATGGGGAAGATGAGGAGAGTGCAGAGTTGAAATGGGGAAGTGAGGAGGGGTGCAATTGGAAATGGGGAAGGTGAGGAGAGGCACATGTTGAAATGGGGAAAGGTGAGGAGGGAGTGCACATGCTAAATGGGGAAGGTGAGGAGGAGTGCACAGTTGAAATGGGGAAGGTGAGGAGGGAGTGCACAGGTGAAATGGGGAAGGTGAGGGGGAGTGCACAGTTGAAATGGGGAAGGTGAGGAGGAGTGCACAGTTGAAATGGGGAAGGTGAGGAGGGAGTGCACATGTGAAATGGGGAAGGTGAGGCGGGAGTGCACATTTGAAATGGGGAAGGTGAGGAGGGAGTGCACAGTTGAAATGGGGAAGGTGAGGAGGGAGTGCACAGTTGAAATGGGGAAGGTGAGGAGGAGTGCACAGTTGAAATGGGAAGGTGAGGAGGGAGTGCACAGTTGAAATGGGGAAGGTGAGGAGGGAGTGCACAGCTGAAATGGGGAAGGTGAGGAGGGAGTGCACAGCTGAAATGGGGATNGGTGAGGAGGGAGTGCACAGCTGAAATGGGGAAGGTGAGGAGGGAGTGCCCAGTTGAATGGGGAAGGTGGGGGGGGAGTGCACAGTTGAAATGGGGAGAGTATGAGGAGGAGTGCAACAGCTGAAATGCGGGAACGTAGGAGGATGGAGTGCACAGCTGAAATGGGGAAGGTGAGGGGAGCCCAGTTGAAATGGCGAAGGTGAGGAGGGAGTGCACAGTGAAATGGGAAGGTAGGGCAGGGAACAGGAACTTGCAGATTAGGGTAGAAAAATCTCAGCTAAGGGGGCAAGAGCTTGAGTGAGGAGAAATGCCGAAAGTTTAAATGGGGAAGGTATGGAGGAGTGCACAGTTGAAAGGGAAGGTGAGGAGGGAGTGCACTGGCTGAAATGGGGAAGGTGAGGAGGAGTGCACAGTGAAATGGGAAAGGTGAGGTGGAGTGCACAGTTGAAATGGGGAAGGTGAGGAGGGAGTGCACAGCTGAAATGGGGAAGGGGAGGAGGGAGTGCACAGTTGAAATGGGGAAGGTGAGGAGGGAGTGCACAGTTGAAATGGGGAAGGTGAGGAGGAGTGGCACAGTTGAAATGGGGAAGGTGAGGAGGAGTGCACAGTTGAAATGGGGAAGGTGAGGAGGGAGTGCACATTTGAAATGGGGAAGTGAGGGGGAGTGCACAGTTGAAATGGGGAAGGTGAGGCGGGAGTGCACATTTGAAATGGGGAAGGTGAGGGGGAGTGCACAGTTGAAATGGGGAAGGTGAGGGGGAGTGCACATTTGAAATGGGGAAGGTGAGGAGGAGTGCACAGTTGAAATGGGGAAGGTGAGGAGGAGTGCACAGTTGAAATGGGAAGGTGAGGAGGCACAGTGAAATGGGAAAGGAGGAGGGAGTGCATGCACTAAATGGGGAAGGTGAGGAGGAGTGCACATTGAAATGGGAAGGTGAGGAGGGAGTGCACAGTGAAATGGGGAAGGTGAGGGGGAGTGCACAGTTGAAATGGGGAAGGTGAGGAGGAGTGCACAGTTGAAATGGGGAAGTGAGGAGGAGTGCACAGTTGAAATGGGGAAGGTGAGGAGGGAGTGCACATTGAAATGGGGAAGATGAGGGAGTGCACAGTTGAAATGGGGAAGGTGAGGAGAGTGCACAGTTGAAATGGGGAAGGAGGAGTGAGTGCACAGTTGAATGGGGAAGGAGGAGAGTGCAGTTGAAATGGGAAGGTGAGGAGGGAGTGCACAGTTGAAATGGGGAAGGTGAGGAGGAGTGCACAGTTGAAATGGGGAAGGTGAGGAGGGATGCACAGTTGAAATGGGGAAGGTGAGGAGGGAGTGCACAGTTGAAATGGGGAAGGTGAGGAGGAGTGCACAGCTGAAATGGGGAAGGTGAGAAGGAGTGCAAACATTTGAAATGGGGAAGATGAGGAGTGCACAGTTGAAATGGGAAGGTGAGGAGGAGTGCACAGCTGATGAAATGGGAAGGTGAGGAGGAGTGCACAGTGAAATGGGGAAGGTGAGGAGGAGTGCACAGCTGAAATGGGGAAGGTGAGGAGGAGTGCACAGTTGAAATGGGGATGGTGAGGAGGAGTGCACAGTTGAAATGGGGAAGGTGAGGAGGAGTGCCATGAGTTCTGAAATGGGGAAGGTGAGGAGGGAGTGCACAGTCGAAATGGGGAAGGTGAGGAGGAGTGCACAGTGAAATGGGGAAGGTGAGGAGGAGTGCACAGTTGAAATGGGGAAGGTGAGGAGGAGTGCACAGCTGAAATGGGGAAGCGTGAAGGAAGTGGAGTGCACGGCTGAAATGGGGAAGTGAGGAGGAGTGCACAGTTGAAATGGGGAAGGTGAGGAGGAGTGCACAGTTGAAATGGGGAAGGTGAGGAGGAGTGCACAGCTGAAATGGGGAAGGTGAGGAGGAGTGCACAGTTGAAATGGGGAAGGTGAGGAGGAGTGCACAGCTTGAAATGGCGAAGGTGAGGAAGGGAGTGCACAGTGGAAATGGGGAAGGTGAGGAGGAGTGCACAGCTGAAATGGGGAAGGTGAGGAGGAGTGCACTGTTGAAATGGGGAAGGTGAGGAGGAGTGCACAGTTGAAATGGGGAAGGTGAGGAAGGGAGTGCACAGCTGAAATGGGGAAGGTGAGGAGGGAGTGCACAGCTGAAATGGGGATGGTGAGGAGGAGTGTACAGCTGAAATGGGAAAGGTGAGGAGGGAGTGCACAGCTGAAATGGGGATGGTGAGGAGGAGTGTACAGCTGAAATGGGAAAGGTGAGGAGGGAGTGCACAGCTGAAATGGGGAAGGTGAGGAGGAGTGTACAGTTGAAATGGGGATTGTGGGGAGGGAGTGTACACTTTTCATGCACTCAAATACTTTGATACTTCAGCTGCAGGTTATAATGGAGTAAGTTGCAGAAAATCAATTGGCCAAGATGAAATCAAATACAAAAGTGGCTCCAGTAATTCGTTTGAATATACTGGAGAGCCCAAAGGATACCAAAATGGAGAAGGAAACTACAGGGTGCTCGAGGCCCTCTAAGCACCCTGGGGAGAAGGAAACTCCAGGGTGCTCGAGGCCATCTAAGATACACTCTCCTCTCAGACAGGCACTGCTTGTCCACAGGAAAAGTTGCCAAGGTTGAGGGCAAAGGTTTCAAGTAAGAGGCTGAGAAACTAGTATGGAGTTTGGCAATTTGAGGACCAAAGAGAAACAAAGTATGACTGTGTATCTGAG
This sequence comes from Rhizomys pruinosus, assembly GCA_009823505.1. Taxonomy (NCBI): domain Eukaryota; kingdom Metazoa; phylum Chordata; class Mammalia; order Rodentia; family Spalacidae; genus Rhizomys; species Rhizomys pruinosus. Next base: position 1,044,204 of record VZQC01007176.1, on the reverse strand, counting down.
CTGTGAGGTGCCGAGTTCCTGGGGAGAAGAGTGATATAGGGGAGTAGTAAGATTTTACTTTACTTTTTTCCTAGGAGCATTTGTTGAATTCTTAAGGATACAAGATCAGCTAAAACCACTGATAAACACAATGGATTTTTTTTCTAGAAATAATAAAACATGGTATTTAAGTACCATGAAGGTAAAAAGGCTTTGCTAAATATGCCAGGCTTTCCAGCGACTAAACGAAGGGCAGTGTCCTAGGAATGAGTGTAGTTAGCCAAGAGATGGAGCTGTCAATGTGCCCAGCACAGCCAACCCCCCCACCCCCCCACACACAATTTGCTTGGTGCTAAACTATAGAGATGATGTAGTTGTTTGTTGTTTGTTTTTTTTTTTCTTTTCTTTTTGGTTTTACCCTTTTTTTGGTATTTTTGAGACAAGGTCTCCCTTTTAGTATCAGGTGTCCTGGAGTTTGCTCTGTAGACCAGGCTGGCCTTGAACCCACAGAGATCCACCTACCTCTGCCTCCCGAGTGCTGGGATTAAAGGCGTGTGCCACCATGCCCGACGATGTAGTTGTGGTTCTGCAGCAGACACATCACAACCTTTCTAGGAAAAATATACAAAGGGCAATAAAAGTATTTTAATGATTACCTCAGAGAGCAAAGAAGAATCCCGTTTTACTTTCTTTAGTAATCACTGAAGACTGAATTTGAAAAAGTAATTATATATTTCAATTAATTTTTCAAAATAAAATTTATTAATCCAAGACAATTTCAAATGAGAAAATTTAAATCGAATAGTAAAAACTTAAGTGTACCCCCAAGTATGTTGGTGGCACATTAAATGTAAATATTTTCTGTTTTCAAAGTAAAAATTTTATCAGTCTGGATGCAAACAAGAACAAGTATATGCTGTTTATCGAAACTCACGTCCTGAAATTTGAGTATCTAGAACAAATAAAAACATAATAGATTGTTCTGCTTACTGCTCTGTTGCTGTGATAAAATATCATGACCAAAATCTCCTTCGGGAAGGATGCACCGTGGCTTACGGTTCCAGAGGAGAGAAGTCCATCCACCATGAGGGTCAGGAGGTTAGAACCATGGCTCCAGGCAGGGAAAGCACGTGGCAAGGACAGGAAGGTGGCGGCCCACAGTCAGCTGAGAGAGAAGAGGAAGTATGGGAGACCATGGAACCCAAAGCAGCCCCCAGGGGCTTACTCCCCCCAGCAAGGCTCTACTCCAGAAGGCTCCATACCGGCCCAACAGCGCCACCAACTGGGCACCAAGTTTCAAGCCTATGAGCCTATGGGGATGTGGGGGGAACGGGACTTATTCAAACTTCCACGCAGACGACCGTCTTTTAACTGAATACTACTCCACAATATAGGTAATAGGGCAAGAAAATTCCAATGCAGAATGTAGCCTAGTAGAAAACAATAACAGAAGAAATGGTAACAAGAAAATGTAGCCCATATTAGCAAATAAATCTACCCAATTTCAAAATAATGTACCATGAGAATTAATGATTAGATTTAATAACATCATTCTTTTAGGATAAATATATAAGTGAATTACAAATGTATTCATTTATTCAATACAACTTGTACACATAGGATGAATGCATCTCTCAACTCTCACCAGGGAAATTTTCTTATGCAGCAGGTGGTGATTAACACAGAGACCCACAAGTGTCCAGTGCACAGAGAACAAGAGGCAGCCGAGTGCTGATCCTTGAATATGGCACCTATTTCAGACTTATACCTCCAGGCCAGGTCCAAGGCAACCAGGTCAAGAGCAAACAGAATAACGTTCAAGTTAAATAGACTTTAAAGCCACAGAATAATAGGAAAAATAAAAACCCAACCAAAACATTTTTTTTAATTTTTTTTATTTATTTTTGTATGTGTATGAATGTACTGTCTGCATGTAGGTTTGTGCACCCGTGTCATGCAATGCTGCAGAGGTCAGAAGAGGGTCTCGGATTCCCCTGGAACTGGAGTTCTCCTGGAATTGGAGTTACAGACGGTTCTTAGCCGCCATGTAGGTGCTGGGGATCGAACCTGGGTCCTCTGCAAGAGCAGTCGGTGCTCTTAACTGCTAGGCTATCTCTCCAGCCCCCCAAAACACTTAACTAACCATACCTCTGACCTTAAGGCCATATTTATACAATGTATAATATTAAGTGATTTATTTATTTATCATTTATTTATTTATTTATTTATTTATTTATTTATTTATGTTGTAGTATGCAATAGAGAGGGAAAATAAATAAATAAATAAATACAATTAAACGGATCAAATATTTCCAGACAACACAGTGGCCTCTCTTAATCACAATGTATAGCAGATCGCAGTGCCTGTCNTAGAAATAATAAAACATGGTATTTAAGTACCATGAAGGTAAAAAGGCTTTGCTAAATATGCCAGGCTTTCCAGCGACTAAACGAAGGGCAGTGTCCTAGGAATGAGTGTAGTTAGCCAAGAGATGGAGCTGTCAATGTGCCCAGCACAGCCAACCCCCCCACCCCCCCACACACAATTTGCTTGGTGCTAAACTATAGAGATGATGTAGTTGTTTGTTGTTTGTTTTTTTTTCTTTTCTTTTTGGTTTTACCCTTTTTTTGGTATTTTTGAGACAAGGTCTCCCTTTTAGTATCAGGTGTCCTGGAGTTTGCTCTGTAGACCAGGCTGGCCTTGAACCCACAGAGATCCACCTACCTCTGCCTCCCGAGTGCTGGGATTAAAGGCGTGTGCCACCATGCCCGACGATGTAGTTGTGGTTCTGCAGCAGACACATCACAACCTTTCTAGGAAAAATATACAAAGGGCAATAAAAGTATTTTAATGATTACCTCAGAGAGCAAAGAAGAATCCCGTTTTACTTTCTTTAGTAATCACTGAAGACTGAATTTGAAAAAGTAATTATATATTTCAATTAATTTTTCAAAATAAAATTTATTAATCCAAGACAATTTCAAATGAGAAAATTTAAATCGAATAGTAAAAACTTAAGTGTACCCCCAAGTATGTTGGTGGCACATTAAATGTAAATATTTTCTGTTTTCAAAGTAAAAATTTTATCAGTCTGGATGCAAACAAGAACAAGTATATGCTGTTTATCGAAACTCACGTCCTGAAATTTGAGTATCTAGAACAAATATAAACATAATAGATTGTTCTGCTTACTGCTCTGTTGCTGTGATAAAATATCATGACCAAAATCTCCTTCGGGAAGGATGCACCGTGGCTTACGGTTCCAGAGGAGAGAAGTCCATCCACCATGAGGGTCAGGAGGTTAGAACCATGGCTCCAGGCAGGGAAAGCACGTGGCAAGGACAGGAAGGTGGCGGCCCACAGTCAGCTGAGAGAGAAGAGGAAGTATGGGAGACCATGGAACCCAAAGCAGCCCCCAGGGGCTTACTCCCCCCAGCAAGGCTCTACTCCAGAAGGCTCCATACCGGCCCAACAGCGCCACCAACTGGGCACCAAGTTTCAAGCCTATGAGCCTATGGGGATGTGGGGGGAACGGGACTTATTCAAACTTCCACGCAGACGACCGTCTTTTAACTGAATACTACTCCACAATATAGGTAATAGGGCAAGAAAATTCCAATGCAGAATGTAGCCTAGTAGAAAACAATAACAGAAGAAATGGTAACAAGAAAATGTAGCCCATATTAGCAAATAAATCTACCCAATTTCAAAATAATGTACCATGAGAATTAATGATTAGATTTAATAACATCATTCTTTTAGGATAAATATATAAGTGAATTACAAATGTATTCATTTATTCAATACAACTTGTACACATAGGATGAATGCATCTCTCAACTCTCACCAGGGAAATTTTCTTATGCAGCAGGTGGTGATTAACACAGAGACCCACAAGTGTCCAGTGCACAGAGAACAAGAGGCAGCCGAGTGCTGATCCTTGAATATGGCACCTATTTCAGACTTATACCTCCAGGCCAGGTCCAAGGCAACCAGGTCAAGAGCAAACAGAATAACGTTCAAGTTAAATAGACTTTAAAGCCACAGAATAATAGGAAAAATAAAAACCCAACCAAAACATTTTTTTTAATTTTTTTTATTTATTTTTGTATGTGTATGAATGTACTGTCTGCATGTAGGTTTGTGCACCCGTGTCATGCAATGCTGCAGAGGTCAGAAGAGGGTCTCGGATTCCCCTGGAACTGGAGTTCTCCTGGAATTGGAGTTACAGACGGTTCTTAGCCGCCATGTAGGTGCTGGGGATCGAACCTGGGTCCTCTGCAAGAGCAGTCGGTGCTCTTAACTGCTAGGCTATCTCTCCAGCCCCCCAAAACACTTAACTAACCATACCTCTGACCTTAAGGCCATATTTATACAATGTATAATATTAAGTGATTTATTTATTTATCATTTATTTATTTATTTATTTATTTATTTATTTATTTATGTTGTAGTATGCAATAGAGAGGGAAAATAAATAAATAAATAAATACAATTAAACGGATCAAATATTTCCAGACAACACAGTGGCCTCTCTTAATCACAATGTATAGCAGATCGCAGTGCCTGTCCCCCAGCTCTCTCAGTGCTGGCCGTCAAACACAAGGCTTTGAGCATGGTAGGCAAATGCTCCCCACTAAGCTATTGATATGCATGTACTAGAAAGGAAATTATATCAGGCAGTAAATATATAAAAAGTGGGTCTCCATTTTAATCATTCCTTAATGAAAATCAGACCACAGTGAAATCACACGACACATTAGAACAAAACACCAAAGACACAGAACAAATGCAGACCTGAAAATACCAGAACTATGTAAGGAAATGGGGGTGATTAATCTGTTTATTCACCGTCACAGGTGGGCTGGGAAAGGCACATTCCTTTGACCACAAGGCCATATTTATACAAAACATAAACAAGTGTGGAGTCCTTCCAGAAGCATTTACATAAATGATTGCATCACTGTTTCCTTTTAGGTCCCCTGGTCATCTAGTCTAAGCTATTTTTTCCCTGGACATAGGTGTTGGGCCTTTTTTGCTGACTCATAGTCCTCTGGATGTCCAAGATTAGCTTTCTGGGCCCATGCTGTATATCCACATCAGTGTCCTATTGTCTAAACATAAACTATCCCTTATGACCCTATGTTCCCTCTACCAACCAAAACTTTAAAATAAATCAAAGCAGGAGACCTCCAGACTAGCTTGATGAGCCAGACCCCGCCCACGCCCACTGGTTCCTTAACCCTGCACCTGCACCAGCCCCGCTCTCCTGCTCCAGGGATCACATCTACTCTGCTTAGCTAGTTAGAACCTCCTCATGTCATTCCCACACTGTCCCCATCCCTTCTCTGGGCCTAGGCTCCCTCTTCATACTGCCTAAGAGCTCTGAACTAGCCTGCCAGAACCCAGCCACTGGGTCTCCATAGTCTCAGATTGGGCCCAGGCCCCTTCCCTCTGCAGGAGAGCCCTTGACTAGCCAGCTTGGAATGATCCTGCCCACCCCCTGAAAAAAAATTAAAAGTGAGAACCTGAAGCACAGGCCAACTACCTATTTATACCAAATCAGAAAGCAATCAAGCTCCATCAACAATATAAACAGAACCAAACTCCAGCTACACAAAGGCAGGCCAGAATTTCATATCAGACACACAACCAACAAAAGAAATCCATATGCCCAGACCACAATGAAAAACACAAACAATAGGAATAACCAAGATCATATTTCCTCATGAAAACCCACCAGACCTACAGAAGTGTACTGCAATGAGAACTATCCAGAGGAGCCCCAGGATATAGAATCTAAAAGAACAATCATAAACATGATCAAAGTAGTCGATTACTTTAAAGAACACACAAATGAACAACTCAAAGACCTCAAAGAAGATAGGACTAAACTGACTGAAGATAAAAAAAAATACAAATATATGACTGAATAAAATGACAATTCAGGATTTAAGAAGTGAATTCAAAAAAGGGATAAAAATACTGAAGAAAATTTAAGCTGACGTGAAGATGGAATTGAAAAACTTGGTAAGTCAATTTGAAACAATAGGAGAAAGCCTCAGTCAGTAAGTGAATTGGAAATTTAATACTAGAAAAGTTAGTTGAAGAACTGGATGTCTCAAGCAAAGAAAATGAAAATAAAATTAAAAACACAGAAATGGAATATGCAGGAAATGTAAGACACCATGAAAACACATACACATAGGCGTAGAGGAAGGAAAAGGTCTCAGATCAATGGCAGAACAGAAGCTCCCCAGAACGTATCATAGTAAAAACACTAAATGTACAAAGAGAGGGAACTGAAAGTGGCAAGAGAATAGCAAGAAGCTTCTTATGGAGGAATTACAGAATTACAGAAGAATTACAGGCTTTTCAATGCAAACTCTAAACTCCAAAAGAGCTAGGAGAAAAGTATTCTAAGTTCTAAATGACCATAGATGCCAACCCAGAATGCTGTGCCCAGAAAAACCACCTATCATAGTCAAAGGGAAAAGAAAAATCTTTCATGATACAAATAGGTTGAAGGAATTCATGTCCACAAAACCAGCAGTACAGAGAATACTCAAAGTGAAACAAAGGACTGAAGAAAGAAATATCTATGATGAAGAGGTTACAGAAAGAAAGCAAGTGAAGGTACAAAGTACAGAAATACAAAATAAGACTAAGAATGCACAGAGAAAATAAAATGACAGCAACCAATCCATAGTGTGGTGGTTTGAATGAGAATGTCCTCCCACAGGCTCCAAGTATTCAGACAGTTTTTTCCAGTTGGTGGCGCTGTTTTGGGAAGTCTTGGAAGGTGTGGCTATGCTAGAGGAAGCTCATCACTGAGGGCCAGCTTAGAGAGTTCAAAAAGCCTTGCCATTCTTCAGTAGCTCTCTGCTTCCTGTGGCTGCTTGAAGATGTGAAGCTCTGCTTTCTGCTCCTACCCTGGCACCTCCTGCCACCATGCCTTCCCACCATGTCGGACTCTCATCACCCTGGAACCATAGGCTCAAGCAAACTCTTCCTTTTATAAGTTCCCTTGGTCATTGTGGTTCTATCACAGCAACAGAAAAATAACTAATACACATACCTTTCAAAAATAGTTCTGAATATCAATGGTCTCAACTACCCAGTCAAAAGACACAGGCTAGTTGAATGGGTGAAGAAACAAAATCAATCATATTTTGTCTACAAGAAATTAATGTAACCTTCAAAGATAGACACTATCTTAGAATGAAAAAATAGACTGAAATTCCAAGCAAATGGCACTAAGAAACAAGCAGGAGTTGCTATTTTAATGTCTGACAAAATAGACTTCAAGTTAAAATTAATGGTAAGAGATAAGAAAGTCACTGTATTCTAATCAAAGGAACAGTTGACCAAGAAGGCATAACGATTACAAGTATATATGCACCAAACTCTGGTGCACCTAATTTCAGATAAACAGTACCGTTGGAATTCAAGACACAGATTAACTATAACTCAGTAATAGTAGGTAACTATATACCCCCCATTTCTTTATTAGACAGGTAATCTGGACAAATAATAAAAAAAATCTGTATTAAATAATATCATACACCAAATTGACCTAACAGAAATCTACAGAATATTACACTCAAACAACAAAGAATACCTTACATTCAGCAGCCAATGGAAAATCTCCAAAATAGACCACATACTGGAGTGCAAAAGAATTATAAACAAAGACAAAAATTAAAATAATTCCATATTCTATTGGACCACAATGCAGTAAGACTCAAAATCAACAGCAAAAGAAGCTCTAGTAACTACACAAACTCATGGAGATTAAAGAACACACTCCTGAATGATGAATGGGTCAAAGAAGAAACCAAGAAAGAAAGAAATAAAGGTGTTCCTGGAACTGAGTGAAAATGATAAAACAATGCAACAAAACCTCTGGGACGTTAAAAGGTATTCTAAGAGGTAAAATTATAGCTCTAAATGCTTATATCAAAAAAGCAGAGAGCTCACAAATAAATGACTTAATGGTACAACTCAAGAATTTGAAAAAGTCAAAACAAACCAAATCCAAAATGCAATAATCAGAAGAAATAATAAAATTCAGAGCAGATATCAATGAAATAAAAACAGACACACAAACAACAACAAAACAAAACAAAGAATCAAAGAATGTAAGAGCTGGTTCTTTGAAAAGATGAACAAGATGGACAAACCCTTAGCTCTGCTAACCAAAAGAAAGAGCAAACCCAAATCAACAAAATCAGAGGCAAAAGGACAAAGTTCATAATAGACACCAAAAAGATCTGTATCATTATAAAATGGTGCTTTAAAAACCTATACTCTAAATGCACAGAGCTTCAATAAAACATTGGCTTTGAAAAAAATAATAAAAGAAAAGAAAAGGAAAAAACCCTATACTGTATTAAACTAGAAAATCTAAAAGAACTGTATGAATTTCTAAATTCAATGGACCCATTAATGTTAAATCAAAAAGAGATCAATGGTGTAAACAGATTTATAACAAATAAGAAAATCAAAATAGTAACACAAAGTCTCTCAACTAAAAAAAGCCCAGGGCCAGATGGATTCATAGCAGAATTTTATCAAAACTTCAAAAAAGATCTATAACCAATACTATATAAATTATACAAAATGGTAGAAACTGAGGGATAACTCCCAGACTCTATGAAGCTAGTATTCCTAAAGAAAGAGAAATGGCTAAGAAACACCTTAAAAGTATTCAATATAGTTAGTAATTAGGGAAAGGTAAATCAAAACCACTTTGAGATTTCATCCTACCCCAGTCAGAATGGCTATGATCAAGAGAACAAATGGTACCAAATGTTGGCGAGGAAAAGAGACCACTTATTCGCCGCTGGTAGGATTGCTAATGGTGCAACCACTATGGAAACGAGTGTGGAGAACTCTTTAAAAACTACAAATAAATCTGTCATATGATCCAGTTATACCATTCCTTGGTGTATACCCAAGGGACTCATCCTAGTGCAGAGATACTTGCTTGTGCAGCCAAGTTTGTTGCTGCTCTTTTCACAATAGCTAAGAAATAGAAACAACCTAAATGTCCCTCTAGTGATGAATGGATCATGAAAATGTGGTACGTTTATATAATGGTGTTCTACTCTGGCATAGAAAAATGAAATTTGCAAGTAAATGAATGAAATTAGAAACTTTTATACTAAGTAAAGTATCACAGACTCAGAAAAAACAACTGACATATGTTTTCACTTATTTGTGGCTCTCAGCTCCAAATCCTTAGACATGAGTACTGATGTAACCATGAGAGTCAGGACAATGAGGAGGAACCATGGTGATAGAGGGGAAAAGGGAACAGAAAGAAGAGGATAGCAGGAGACAGGTGTTACCAAGGGGGAAATGGGGAAAATGGGGGAACTTAACTGGGAAGGGAGGAGGGAGGGTTATACTGGGGGAAAGAGAGGAGACATAATAATGCCTTAGTGGCATGAAAAAAAACACAGGGAAATGTATTAGTTCAAAAGCTTACTGAAAAATACACATACAATATGGTGCATGTGTATGGCTGATGTCTATATAACAAGAAACACAACACTAAGGAGCAGAAACTTCCCTTAAACTTATTGGTCAGGGTAGTGCAAGACTCCCAAAATGACACAGGCTATTGTCACAGCCCTTGATTACCTCCCTGATCTTGAAGGTAACACCCTGTGGCAGAAGACAGCCCATATTTTGGACACAGGACTTGGATCTGTAACTGACCTGGAAGCCACCTCCATGAAGACTAGCTCTCATAGTTTCAGAGGATACTATGCAAGCTGCTAAGGGAGAAAATCAATCAATGGTCCAACCCAACCGTAAATCCTGTAAACCACAACAATGACTGACCTAGGAAATAATCTCTACTGGGTTGGTAGCAACACTTTTATACTGGTGATAACCAACAGTTATTTAATTGGACTTAAAGCCCATTCCGTGGGCCAGAACTCATGTGTGGTTCTGGAAACAGCCCAAAGCACATGGCTGGAGTGGTCATAGATCCTAGACAAATGTAATTTCTCACTGTATGCTAAACATGTACCCTTGTATTTACAGACAAGTATACCTCTCACTGCTCATCAAAGAAGATTCCTTTTGCAACAGATGGAGACTATTACAGAGTTTCATAACAGGTCAAACACAGCCCTAAGTGACACATCTACAATAGACGCTCTGCATCTAAGGATCAGGGAACATAGTGGAACAGGGGGCAGAGAGAATATTAATTATCTCCCAACACTCAGCAGCAAAGTTTTCTCATGCAACAGATGGTGTTTAATACAGAAAACATGGCTGGCCAAAATATAGAAAATAAGAGACTGCAGAGTGTGTCCATGGATAAGACTCTTGTATTAAACCTCTGCCACACAGGGCTCAGGGCTCATTGTGGAAGAGGGATGGAAGACTGCAAGAATTAGGATTGGTGGGTGACCACAATGAAACAGTTTTCTAGGCAGATGGGAACTTTGCATGTATGAACTTACAGCGATGGTTCCTGTTGTGCAATACCCACAGAAGTCAGAAGAGGGCATCAGACCCCCTGGAACTGGAATTACAGAAGGTTGTTAGCTGCTAAGTGGGTACTAGGAAGCAAACTCAGGTTCTCTGCAAGAACAGCCAGTGCTCTTAACCATTGAGCCATCTCTCCAGCCCCTTTAAACACACTTTTTATTACTTGTAATAAAGAGAATCACAGATAATGTTTTCATGTAAAATTAGGCAGGTGAGAATTCAAGTACTCCCCCAGAGAGTTGGAGAACTCACTCTTTCATTACTCCTGTGAACCCAAACAAGCTAAGGCTCTGAGGTCCTGGGCCTCAATTACAGAAATCTATAGGCCTTTGTAAGGCTTTTTTACATCATTTCTTTACTGGGTGCAGCATTAGTGGGTTTCAACACAAGTATGTAATGCATCACAGGAAATTCCTTTGTGTTCAGTGTATTCACAGAAGCTGACACATCACACTGGGATTAAGGAGTCCTTAGTCATGTAATTATTGCTAGTACCACCACAACAATTAATAGGCATTTCACCAGATGGCTGTGGTACTTGCTTCTGGCTCCTTTGTGTTCTTCATTTCAGTTTTTCCTTTTCTCTCAGTGTAGTTAAGTATTTAGTGAAAAGTTAAGTGCATGGCATATTTCCTTTCCCCTTCAATGGGCAAAATCAGACAGCAACATTATTGAAAAAAAATCCCAAATTCTTCTGTGGAGCTCTTTCTTACATACTCTCAAAACCTTTTACACATGTTGTTAAAACCTTCATCAAGCCAGTTTTATCACTGCTAGGTGCTTAATTAGAAGATAAAATTCAGAGTCGCCTTTCCCCCCTCGCAGCCGGAAGCGGTCCTGAGCTTGGGTCTGGCTCACTCGGGTACTGTAGTAGGGTCATGTGTTTGGACTCCAGGTCCGGACCTGATAGGAACACTTGGAGCCGTCCGACATGTCTTTAGGCAGGTAAAAGCTTAGGACAGAGTGACTTTTGTGGTGCTGGACAATTGATTTCTGGTCGGTGGCAGAGGGCCAGGTGGCTGGCAGTGACTAGGTTCGTGTCCAAAGCCCGGCGGGTCGCCCTCCCCCCTCGCAGCCAGAAGTGGTCCTGAGCTTGGGTTTGGCTTGCTCGGGTGCCTGACTCAGGTGCTGGGGCGTGGGCTAAGCCAGGCATATCCCCCCCCCCCGCCAACAATTGGAATTGGAAGAGAGAGTATCCAGTGGATTGGATTAGGAGAACTCTCAGAAGAGGAAGGGAAGAGTGACTTTAGACTTCCAATATCCAATCTATAAACAAAAGTGAAAGCCTGAAAACCTAGACAAGTCAACACTCCATAAAGAAGGAGGGGGAGAGGAAGAAAAAAAAAAAGCGTAAGAAGGAGGTAAGCAAAACAAAAGAAGCTTTCACCCTTCAACACACTGAAAAGGCATTTGTGATTTGAATCACAAAACGGAAATCCACATGCCAGGACACGACGAAGGGACAACATGGGAAAGGTGCAGGATAATTCCACACCAAGCTCTACCAACCCTGTAGGAGATAGGTACAATGGGATCCCCTTGGAGGTGACCCCAGAAACAGACCTTAGAGGAATAATTGCAGACCTATGCAGAGAAATTAAAGAACATAAAGAAGAATTCAGAGAACTAAAGGAAGGGATTGACAAACTCCAGAAAGAACTAGAGAGAGAAAAAAACAAACACCTTAAGGAAGTAGAAACACTGAAAAAGGAAGCCAACCAA
>VZQC01007176.1:969607-997838 GCA_009823505.1 Rhizomys pruinosus | reverse complement strand
ATATATATATATATATATATATATATATATATGATTAAAGGGTCTGTATATAAACTGAGTGTTATAATTGAGTATCCATTTATCCCCTTTTATTAGAAAGTATCCCTAATATATACATGTTGCTATATTCCTAAAGAGAATGTTCTCACATTGTGCTTAAAGAGTGCATAGTGAACAGCTAGCAAAGGCGTGTTGCATAGGTCTTATGTGAAAACACCTGCTGGCCACTTAGAACAGAACTGAGAATCTTTCAGTTCTAAAGAATTCTTGGCTGTCAATGGCTCCACCTCCCTGCCCACTAACCCACTCTGTACATCACTTTGCAAAGAACTCTGTTGAATGTTTCACTAACCAGGATGCCTCCATCATAAAAATTTCATTTGCAAATAAAAAAAATTTCATTTGCAAACAACTAAGGAACTTATATTTAACATTGAAATATTAGTCAAAACAAAATAAATTCTTAGGGAGAATGGACAAACTACTTGGAAGACACAAATTATAATAATTGATGCAAAGAAATGAAAAAAACTAAATATATGCCTATGTTAAAGAAATGGGATTCATCATTCGAAAATGCCAATATAGATTAAATAGTGAATGCCACCAACCTATTGGGGAAAAATAATTCAATTAATTATAAACAATTTATTTTTGAAGGCTAGGGTTAACCTGATATTTCACTTACCATAAGAAAAGAAAAGTACAAGAAAAATATTTCATTAATAATTACAAATGTCCTTTAAAAAGTTATTCAGGTGTTCTGTTAACATACCAATAAAATTATTGTGTAATTCTGCATCACAAAATCCATAGGGTATTTTGTCTTAATGTATAAAACCTTACGCGTGGAGTTGTGATGGCACAGGGGGAACAAGGCCCCCTTTCGGGGTTCTTAGGGTCATTCATAAAAGAATTTAAGAATGGACTCAAATGGAAGCTTTAGTTTAACTTTATTAGAATTTAAAGAAAAAAAATCCTCGGGATAGGCAGCTGTCTTTAGGAGGAGACTGACTAGGAGAAGGAGAAGGCCATCAAGCCATACTGGTTTTTTTCTAGCATAACAACAAAGTTTGCATTACAAAGTTTAATTTGCTGGAGACTCATACTTTGATTTCAGTAGCTGTTTTAGAAGATTTTATTGGCTCTGATGAGGACTTTGCTCTTTTTGTTCTGTTTCTTCCTGTTGCTTTGCCTCTTGTGATTATGTCCCACTTGTCACTCACCTAGAGAGCAGCCTGCTTTCTTTTTATTGTTTCCCCTCTTGGGTTATCTCAATGAGTTTTTGAATATTTTGAAAAATAAATCTGTGTCTATTATACTTTATTGATATCTTTTTAAAAATAATTAATTTTAAAATAAAGAGATTTTTTTATTACACAAGCTTCTGGGGAAAGTGGAAACACTACTGTGACTGAGATTATTAAAATGAAAACTGGGCCATATTCTTCACTGTGGAGACAATCTTGCTCTGTTGGGATGTTAATTTATGCTAAAACCTGGCAGTATTTTTTTTATTGGTATGGGACAAAACAATAAAGAACAAAATGGCCTAATAATAAAAACAAAGTAGAGTGGAGAATTCAAGAGAGCCAGCCCAGGGTCACATGGGTGGGTTGTCAGATCACTAACTAGGTACTACGTCTGGAACACTGGGAAGGGCTTAATAACTCTCATCTGCTTGAGCTCTTGGATGCACTGCCCAGAGTTGTGCACAGAGATTCCATCTAACGGTCTGCCTTTGAGAAGAAAATGCAGCATTAAGCTCCTATTACCAAAGAGCAAATCCTTGACATAGTCTATGTATTTCGTTCATGATTAAGGAAAGAGAGGCATCATTACAGGCATTTGATAGGCAATTTAGACTGTTTCATAAATCTTTGAGAAAGACATGCTTATATTCAAGTGAAAATCTTGTATCTAACCATCTGTCAGCATATATAAACAATCTAGTGCCCTGTGTGGGAATTAATGGGAAATACACACCAAGGCCTTAAGTGGATTTTTTTTTTCTTAAATGAAGCAGTGTCCACCTGTACTTCAGGTCTGTAAAACAGGTCAGGCAACTCCTTGTTGCATAGGACTGTCCTCCAACAGATAGATCATGGACAGATTCCTTCTTTCTCAAGCTTGCTTGGTTGTATCTACTTGCCTAGGATGGCCACAGCTAAGTTTTTTGACTGTTACATTCTGCAAGAAAGGAGGGGACGGAAGAGTCTGGCATACCCCCCAACTAACCAGTTGATGCTAGGTGCCTGGTGAGGAAGAGCTGAGGTCATATAAGCTGTGGAAGCTGAGGAAGTCATGATTGATCCGTTATCCAGGCCATAACGGAGACTTCCCAGAGCAGCCCTGGTGGGGGGTGGGGAGGGGCACCCACCCTTTGTGAGAAGTCCTCACCGCTGCTCTGTAAATCCCATAAACTTACTCGTTTCCCAGATTGGAGTTTGGTGAAATCAGACCTTGGTTTAGAGTAGGGTGCAAGAGAGGAGGGGGTCACATGTTGCTTGTGGCTCCCAAGAGGAATTTTAGCTACACTTCTCCAAACTCAAAAACATTCAGACAGAGGCACCAAAAACAAATTTCAATGAAATGGTGTGTGATCTTATTTGAAAGGATATTCTAGTCCCTGATTTACAGACTGGATCACACCTTCACGGAAAGGTGCTTTTCAGAGATGTTGCTTCATCTTTGTTCACTTCCCTTCCTCTACTGATATCATTTTTGCTAACACATGAAGACCCCACAGTCCTATATTCCAGATAACTAAACCTTTAGTTCACTGTCTGAAGGGAACTGAAAAAGAAACCAGGAAAGAGATATGATAAATATCTTTCAGTAATAACACCTTCTCTCCTATTTTTTTCTTGATATCATGGAGTCTACAAGATACAACTGTCACCAGAGACTGGCACAAACTTCTTTGCCTTTGCTTTCTCATTCAAATGTGACTACAACCCTCTGTTTTAAAGTGAATTTGGGGAGTCAGAGAAATGGCTCACAGGTTAAGAGGACTTATTGATCTGAAACCATGGAGGAACAACTGATGACCCCTTCACTCTTGCATTCTTCATGCCTCTAAAGCCTGTACCACATGAATGAAACTGCTGAGTTTGGCTACAAGTTTGGGATGGACCCTGGCCTACTTCAACCACATTCACAGCTTTTCTCTGCCCCAGACTTGTTGGAGTAGGAAATCCCCTCAGTATTTTCCTTTCAAATTTGGAGGCTTAGCTGGGTGTGATCTTGCCTTGAAGGTACTCTTTCTACTGTTTACTTGTAAATCTCTAGGCCTCTCCTTAATCACTTTAATCTCCTTAACAAAGGGATCCTCTCCTTCACATGACTCGGCTCTGCCATTAATCTTCCTAGTGCACTTTTCCAATCCAAACTGTACATTCTGCATTTCCTTCTGCCTCATTTGCTCTTGTTCACTGTAGATCTGTATAATATTCACCATTAATAGATACACCACCATTTCTACATTTAGGCTGGCTTGAAATATCTGCCAGCAAAGACATCAGTCCATTGCTTTTCAACTTAGCATCAGGCAAGCATTTGGGCTGTGGGCAAACTGTAGCCAGACTCTGTCAAAATATCCCAGTTGCTGCTTCAGTACTTATTTTCCCCTAGAACTACATTTTTCTCAGCACTGCTTTCTTCCAACCTCCTACTAGAATGGCCCCATTAAGCTTTGCTTACAGCAGTCAACAGCTTTTCTAGCCCAAAGTTCCAAAGTCTTCCACATTTCTCCAAACACCCGTGTGGTCAGGTTCTTCACAGCAAATAGCCTACTCCTGGTACCAATTACTGGATTAGTCACTTTTCTGTTGCTGTGACAAAATCACCACGATCAAGGGAACTTATAAAAGGAAGAGTTTATTTGAGCTTACGTTTGATGGTTTCAGGGAATTAGAGTCCATTGTGGTGGGGAGGCATGGTGGCAGGAACTGGAGCAGAAAGCCAAGGTTGACATCTTCAAGTAGGCACAGGAGGCAGAGAGTGACTGGAGAACAGCAAGGCTTTTTGAACTCTCTATAAACCCACGCCAGTGACATACTTCCTCTAGCAAGGCCACACCTGCTAAGACCTCCCAAAACAGCACCACCAACTGGGGACAAAATGTCTGAATACTTGAAGCCTATGGGGGACACTCTCATTCAAACCACCACACAGATGTAATGAATGGCAATATTCTACAAAAAAGATAGGTGTTTATTGAATCCATGAGGCAGTTTAGAGTAGACTGTAGGGCTAGACTACCTGGGAAACATGGTCTGAGTCAGAGTTGAAGGGTTTGAGATTTGGGCTTGGATTTGGCATATGATTTCTTTTGGCTTTAAAGAGGGATATAAAGAAAGGGGTGACTTACTTCTCTTTGGGTGACTAAAAGTCTCTATCAGAAACAACTTAAGGGAGGAAGGATTTACTTGGGCTCACAGTTTCTGAGGATTCTCCCTGGGCTGTTTGGCCCATGGGCAGAACATCATGGTGCTAGGAGCATGTGGGGTGGACGAGGTGGCTGAGTTCACTGTGGGGAGGAAGACACCAGGAATTATTTATAACTTTCAAAGGTGTGGCCCCACTAACCTACTTCCACCCAGGCCCCACTTCCTAATGTTTCCAGAATACCCTAAAATTGAGCCAGAAGATGTGGGCCAAGCATGCAACACAGGAGCTTGTGGATATCATTTCAAATTCACACCATAACCAGGGCCCGGAGAAACATGAAGATAAAAAGAGCAGAATGCTTGGTGGGTACTGAGTGCTGGCTACCTGGAGATACACCCAGACCTCTGTAAATCACACCAGCCAAGTCCACTGGGACGGCAACCACCTGTTCACACAAGGACAGTTAACATGAGGATCAAACAAGAGCCCAGCTGCTCAAGAGTCATGTTAGGTGAGAGATGAAAAAGATATCACCATGAGCAGAACAGTAGAGAAGGGGACAGAATTTGACATGATATGATGTAATAAAACATTATAGTACAGTAATTTGATTAATACACCTTTTGGTTTGGCTTTTCAGTGCTGAGTATGGGATGACACAGAGAAAGCACTCAAACACATGGAGATATATCCTCGGTCCTTATGTATATATCTCATGATTGGAAAAGTGTGC
This sequence comes from Rhizomys pruinosus, assembly GCA_009823505.1. Lineage (NCBI taxonomy): Eukaryota > Metazoa > Chordata > Mammalia > Rodentia > Spalacidae > Rhizomys > Rhizomys pruinosus. The sequence goes on along the minus strand of VZQC01007176.1, from coordinate 992,713 downwards.
CGGATGGATAGTTTCGGTTGTCAACTTGACACCCTTGGGAAGAGAGAAACTCCACTGGGGAATTCCCTCTATTGGAATGCTTGTGGCCATGTCTGTGAGGCATTTTCATGACTGATGTGGGAAGGCCCAGCCCACTGTACGTGGTGCCACCCCTGGGCAAGTGGTCTTGGGTGGTATAAGAAAGCAGGATGAGCACAGACCAGGGGAGCCAGCCAGTAAGCAGCGTTCCTCCATGGTCTCCACATCACTTCCTGTCTCTAGGTTCCTGCCTGACTTCCCCCAAAGATGGACTATCATTTGGAAGTATAAGATAAAATAAATGCTTTCCTCCACAAGTCGCTTTCATTATGATTATCATAATAAAGAAACCACAGCAGAACAAAGATTAACACTTTTATTATTTTAAAAATCATGGCAAGAGGGGCTGGAGAGATGGTTCAGAGGTTAAGAGCACAGACTGCTCTTGCAGAGGACCCAGGTTCAATTCCCAGCACCCACATGGCGGCTAAGAACCATCATTAACTCCAGTTCCAGGGGAATCCAAAGCTCTCTTTTGACCTCTGAGGCATTGCACGACACGGGTGCACCAACTTACATGTAGACAGTATACTCATACACATAAAAAATAAATAAATAAATAAAATTTTAAATCACAGAGAGAATTTTTATGGGGAGAATATGTTAATAAGGAAAAAGATAATGGGCCATGGTTTTATCTGAATTTTAGCAAAATTAAAGCTATCACTAAGAGTGAGAAAGTGAGTAAGTTGCAGATATCTATGCAGTGTGTGTGACTCACTGGGATGAAGGGTATTTATTGGCTGAATTAGTTACTCTGTGACTCGCACACATGACACTGATAGCAACCTATCATCTCAAGAGCACTTCTGACCATTGTTTTCTACAATAATCACCATGCTCTTGTATGCCAAAGAGCCGATTCGGTCTTACAGTCTTCTGTTCTTCCATGGAATATCTGCAAATAGACATGGCACACGTAAGCACCATAATTTTGCATCTGGATTTCTGATTTAGCTGAAAGATGTGTAAAAATGTGTGGAACCACATCAGAAGAAGGAAAAGAACACTTTTTTTCCCCCAACCATCAGTGTGATTTATGATCCCTGAACTGTTTCCCCATCCCTTATTCGAAAATTGGCCTGAGCAAGAATGGAAGAAACACAGATCTGAGGATCTGCAGTGCTTGGAAAATGGGTATTAGTGGATCAAATGCTTGGCATGGGCTCTGCTGTCAGCACCTCAGGTGTGTAATGCATTTCAAATTTTCAAGAGACGACTTTGATTTTGACATAATTCACACTCAAGTATTTCTTTAGATAGGTCTGAGTAATAGCTCTATATACAAAGAAAGATATTACCTGGAGTGAGCAACAATACCCTGTTCCAAAATTTCCAACTAAAGCTAAATAGGAATGTAATTTTTCCATGGCTCTGATAAACAAAAACTTAAAAAATGTTTTTAATGATCTTATTCCTGCCAGGATGATGAGTGAGGCCATGATCTTTAACAGCACATAATGACGTTTCAAAAACAGACAGTTTCAAAAACTGAACCTTTCTCATCAGCTTCTTTTGAAGTGCTGTGTGTTGGGTGCACTGTGCTTGTGAGACCTATGTAGTCTGTAAACTCACAGATTTATAAAAAATGCATTCTTGAACTCCAGTTTGAAATTCTTTCTCCACTAACAGAATATCATCTCTGAAACTGCTGAAGTACTTGTAAGTCCAACAGTAGATCCATCAGTATTTGGAAATGTCACCATGGTGAGTATTTCCTCCTTGCCAGTAGTCAACAGGGCAAAAGATTGGTCCAGCATGCTCCTGGGCTGAGCCTAAGAATACTAGCTGACCCACCCATTTCTAAAAGCTGCAAACAAGTCAGTTCTTTGTAACTCCAGATCATTTTCCATGGAAGTGTGTTCGAGGTTTTCAGGCTCTGACAGAACCTGGAGCAATGGTGCTCATACAGCTGTGCAATGGTGTCAACTATACAGTTATGAGAGAGTAGGAAGTAAATTCTAGAGGAACAATCAGAAACGTTCTGTGCACATATAAGGACCAAATCCCCCCACATTTTTTCAGTCCACTGGTGCTACACAAGCGTGAAGAAGTGAGTTCAAATTTCCGAAACCCATGTCAAAAAAAAATCTGGGTATTGCTGCATGACTGATTGTAACCCTAGCTCTCTGTGTTTATGGAGCAGGCAGAGACAGGAGGATTTCTGGGAATTGCTGGTCATTAACTCAGCTTTAGCTTCAGTGAGAGACCTTGTCTTAAGGGCATAAGCTAGAGGATGGAGCTGAACACTCCATGTCTCCCTGCATCCTCTAGAAACAGGCACAAGCACATGCTCCTGCACAGTCACATGTACATAACTACACACACACACACACACACACACACACACACACACACGGAGTGAATGCCAAAAACAACGTGACCTTCCTGTAGCCGACCTTCTGCATGTTGGATGTGTCTGCTGTGTTGGTCTTCCAGAAGCCATGGTGAGGACTTGCACCACGAGCACCTCCTCCCGCACCTTCTCCTATGTCATGTATTTTGGATGCATTGCCTTTGTGTAGACTTTTAGTATAGTAGCTCTTTTCATTTGTTCATCTGACAGTGATTTCCAAGTGGAAACCATGGGCAATATTGCCTGCGCATGTGTGAAGCAGACACTGCAGCAAGCTACCAAATCTAGCTGAGGACCCAGGTGGTGAGAAGTGGTGCGGTCAAAAGGAATAAAGATCTTTGCTAGGTGTCCTGGAATTCACTATGTAGACCAGGCTGGTCTTGAGCTCACAAAGATCCACCTGCCTCTGCTTCCCAAGTGCTAGGACTAAAGGCGTGTACCACCACACCTGGCACAATGGATTAATTGTACTTTAGTGTGATAAATATTTGCTCACCCCTGTGCCTTGCTCATGGTGTCATAATGTTGCTCACAGAATGACACTGGAGGAGGAAAAAGGGACAATGATGTACCCATGCCTGTGTTACTTAGTTTAAAGAAGATAAGGGCTAGAGTTTTTAAATTGTCATTGTAATGTCTACAAAGTTATATTTGTGCTTTTAAAAGGTCACTAAGGAAACACTGGTAGAGGTGATCATATTGTTGAATTACTCTTGACTCAGAAAAGGTGAAATGCATTTTGCTATCCTTTCCAAGGAACTTTAGGGGGGACTGTCTTCCACTTAGGAGCCATGGGGACTCTTGCATCAAAGTGTTGACTGAAAACTTGTTCCCCAAGAGTTTCAAGATTTCTAAGGGAGAGAGTAATAGCTTTGAGGTTTCTGGAAGTTTAAGGGTGAAAGAGAAGGAGGAGAGGAGGAAGAGGAAGAAAAGGAGGAAAGAGCAAAGAGAAGGCAATTATTTGATTTTTTTCAAAATCTGACATATCCTGCTTATTGTTCGTAAAAGAACTGTTTAATCAAATACTGTCTGCTGATTCGCTCTTTCTCTGCAGAATTACATTGCTCAAGATAAGGTTTGTTAATTGTTCCCTACAGATCTTCTCTATTTAAAGAGAAAGGCAGATGGTGCTGGGCTTTAGGTTGTCATGAAGTATACAGTAATCAACTGAGTTGTAAGCAACACAATGGCTTTTTACTGTTGGCACAAGGTAGGATGAGCTAGCTGAGGAGATGTTTGACATAGGAGAGGCTTCCTTGGTCTGCTGATTACTGTTCAGAGGGCTCTGGGTCCAGGAAGGGGTAGGGAGAGCTCAGGATACTTATTCTGCTTCCTTTTCTCTGCAAGTCTCCAGGCAGTCAGTCAGCTATATGGAATTACTAAAAGTTCTTTTCACCATGTAACTTACTGGAGGTTCATCAAGAAGTGGGAGTTTTATTTCATTTCCTTTTGGAAACACAGAATATTCTATATTCTAGACCTTGTATAAGTTTGGGAGTCACCCAGCATTTAAAGTGAATTAATGAATCTAGCTTACCACTTCAAAAATTCTGCAATAAATTCTGGAAATATTCAGGAAACTTCTTATAAGACTTCAAAATGAATATCATTAATCTAATCTAATCCCTACAAGACATACTGAGTTTATAATATAAGAAGTACACACACACACACACACACACACACACACACACACACGCCCCTATGGAATTTCTGTGAGCAGACAAGACTTCTAGATTTTTTTCCCCTCAGTCAGCAAATGACCAGGTTTTGAAATATAATGGCCATGATTGTTTTAGAATATTTTGCTCCTAATTGATTTGTAATTGTGATTATCCAATCTTCCAGTTAAGATATGTACAATGTCCAGTTATTTTTAATGTGTGTGCTGGGAGGTGAGGGGTGGTATGGGGAGGGATATTGAAATAGGGTCACATGTATCTAAGGCTGGCCCCTAGGCTTACTATGTAGCCCAGATTGGTCGTGAACCCCTGATCCTTTTGCCTCTAATCCCAAGTGTGGGGACTGTAGTGGGGTCCACCTCTTTGTTACTTTTATTAATGTATAGAACTGCTGCAAAACAGAGAGTAGCATGCTTGCTGATGCCTTTGAATGCATATGCTAAGAATCAACTGAAGTGATTATTAAAGATGGCATACTTTGGTCTTCAGGCACTTGTTTTCCAGCATCCTCAGGTGGGAATAAAATAACCTCATCCATATGTATATACCTCGCTTATTTATTTCTTATGTTTAAAGAAACCCTTGGGACTGCAGAGTAAGTTTGAAAGGTTAATATTGAGTGCATTTGTCAGCATATTGAGCTGTAGAATTCTCTTAGAACTTGTTGTTCATAAGGCAGGTTTAGGCCACATGATGGCTTTAGAGTAAATAAATTCACACTATTTTCTGACCCATTCATATACTTTAAATGAAAGATATAATTAAACAGCATATGCTTAGAAACCCTGAAGTTGCACGTGGACATCACCAATGAATTTGGGAGTCAGAATTCCCAGCACTCCACCAGCATCTTGGCGACTCTCTCCCACCCTCAGCCTCTGAGTCAGCCCCTCATCCTTGGTCCCTCCCTCGCAGCCATCCTAGTGGAGGGAAATGGCGTTGCCTGTGGCTTCATTTTCATTCCCCTAATGGTTTAGCAGACTGGATACCTTGACATTTGCTCACTAGTCACTCTTATAGATTGTTTCTGAAGTGTGTTGTCAGGCTTTGGTCTATATTTTCGAAGACTTATTCTTAAATATTAATTTTAATTTCAGGCTTTTGTCCATATTTCCTGAGGTTTACTCCTAAAGATTAGGTTTTTTTCAAAATACTTTAAATAACAGTTTCTTTTATAGTTTTTCATTATAACTGTGTGGAATGTATCTCTGCTGCCCTGGCAACTCCACCCGCTGGTCTAGTACTGTCTTTCGTTGCTGCTTCATCAGGGTTTCCTCTGTACATAATTATGCTGTCTTTGTTGGTGATGATTCTGGTTTTTGAGACAGTGTTTCACTATGTAGGCCAGGCTGGCTTAAACTCTAGAGATCCAGCTGTTTTGGGCAATCATGTTGCCTTTAAAGATGATGTTTTGCCTCTGATTATTTCCAGGTCAAAGCTAAATAGAAATCTTGCAAGTGGATGTTCTTTTTCCCAAGACACTGAGTTCAGGACTTTGTCTGGTCTTCTGAAGAAGCCAAGGCAGGAGGATCACAAGTTCAAGGCCTTCCTGGGTTAAAAAGTGAGTTCCAGGCCAGCCTGAGTAACTTAGTGAGGTCCTGTCTCAAATCAAAAGAAAAGCAAAACATGAGTTGGCTGTGGCTCAGTAATAGAGAGGCTCTGGGTTCCATCCTTATCAGCAAAAAATAAATAAATAAATAAATAAATAAATAAATTTTGAGTTGCTACAATTTGGATACGGAATGTACCTTAATAGGCTCATTACTTAGAGGCTTGGTGCCCAGGTTGGTGTTTGGGAACTTGGGATACCCTTTAAAATGTGATGTGGGGAGTTTACGGTACAGGAGGGTGTGCTCCTGTACATGACTGCAGAGCACTGAATTCTTTCTTTCACTTCCTGTCTGTGGGGTCGGTGCATGTGTTTTGCCATGTGCATGCACCATGATGGCCTGCTTGATCATAGTCCCCCAATGCAGTAGTCAACCCATCCTATAATTATGAGCTTCTTACTTCCCCCTTTTTAAGTTGACAGTCTCATGTGGAAATCCAATTAATATATAATGTTAACTGAACTAACTTCCTTAGAATAAATTAAAACAGAAGAGAGGTAAAAAAAGCAACACGTTTAAAACAAGGTTGACAACCATACTAATTAAACTGTTACATACAAGGGGGCCCAGAAGACACAATGGAGGAAAAATAGCATCTTTAGCAAGTGGTGTTGGCAAAACTAGATCACCACTTGTAAAAGAATGAAATTAAACCCCTACCTTTCACCCTGTACAAAAGTCAACTCCAGATGGATCAAATACCTCAAAGTGAAACCCAAAACCCTGAAGGTGATAGAAGAAAAAGTTGGCAGCAGCCTACAAGACACAGGTGTAGGAAAAGACTTCCTAAATCAGACAGCAGCTGTGCAAGAAATAAAGTTGACAATTGACAAATGGGACCTCATTAAATTCAAAAGCTTCTGTGCATCAAAAGAAACAATCAAGGAAGTGAAGAGAAAACCCACAGAGTGGGAGGAAACCTTCACCACAGATACAGCTGACAAAGCATTGATTTCCAGAATATATAAACTACTCAGAAAACAAAGAAGAAAGAAAACAAATGACCCACTCAAAAGATGGAGCAAAGAGTTGAACAAAGACTTCACAAGTGAGGAATTAGAGATGGCTGAGAAACATCTTAAAGTGTTCAACATCACTAATAATTAAGGAAATGCAAATTAAAACCACTTTAAGATATCATCTCACTCCGATAAGACTGGCTAGGATCAAGAATACAAATGATACCAAGTGCTAGAGTGGTTGTGGGGAAAGGGGAACACTCATCCACTGCTGGTGGGAATGTAAACTGGTACAGCCACTATGGAAAGCAGTGTGGAGAACCCTGGGAAGACTCAAAATGAGCTTGCCACCTGACCCAGTCATACCACTCCTGGGTATATACCCATAAGACTCATCTTACTGCAGAGATACATGCACAGCCATTTTTATTGCAGCTCTGTTCACAATAGTGAAGAGCTGGAACCAACCCAAGTGCCCCTCAACTGATGAGTGGATAGAGAAAATGTGGTACATCTACACAATGGAGTTCTATGCAGCGATAAAGAAAGATGACATCATGAACTTTGCGGGTAAATGGATGGAGCTAGAAGATATCATGCTGAGTGAAGTAACATGGTTCCAGAAAAACAAAGGACGAATGGTATCCCTCATCTGTGGATGCTAGCACCAATTACCTAATTGTATGGGAAACTCAGCAATGTTAATGTGATCTAAAAACAACTGTCCTCTTATATAGTGAATCCCTTAAAAAATAAATGAATTAAAAATTAAAAAATAAATTGTTACATAACAAAGACATAAAACTGGAAGTCAGATATAAATTAATTGCAAAAGTTTAGCAGGATAACCAACCAGGTAGCCATAAACTTGGCAATCATGACAATAGCACAGATGTACTGAGTCCCACTAGGAAAACAGGCACTCATTGACCATGTACTCTGTAAAGCACTGACATGATAAATGACTTCAAAGTGGAAGCCACTGTGGCCCAAACCCAGGAAGTCTGAGTTCAGAGTCCTGTCCATGAGTGCTCGAACCCCCTCAGGGCAGAACAGCCCATTAAGTGCAAATACATGTAAAAACCCATGTTAAACAGTATCTTGTAAATACAGGTTAGGGCGGTAGTGTGAGCCTGTAATCCCAGCATTTGGGAAGCAGCTAGGAAGATGAGGAGTCAAGGTCATTCTGAGCTGCATAGCAAGTTTGAAGCTAGACAGAGTTAGCCTCTAGGCACCAAGCCTCTAAGTTATGAGCCTATTAAGGAACATTCCAGATCCAGGAAATGTCTGCAGGAAGGAAGAAACTTTATGAAAGCCAGCCAAGCATTGCTCATAATCTCCTGGCCTGAGATTAACTGCACCACCTACTTTCAGCAAAAGATGGGTAAAAGTCAGCCTTGGTACACATTGTGAAGGATGGGAGTGCAGGGGTGTGGCCAGCACTCTCAGAACCCCAGAGTGTCAGGACATGATTATTTTCCATCTCCTCCTCCTCTTCCTCTCCCCTTCCTCCTCCTCCCCCTCCCCTTCCTCCCCCTCCCCTCCCCTTCTTCCCCCTCCCCCTCCNCCCAAAGAGCCCATGAAGAGAGCACCAGCTCCCTAGGAACTGGAAGTCAGTCATTCTGAGCCACCTGACATGGGTGCTGGGAAAGTGAACTGCCCTCTTGCTTCTGCAAGAACCGCAAGTGCTGGTAAGAACTATGCATATCTCAGCCCCCAAAAAGTATAGGTTTTTTTTTTTTTAAGACATGACCAAATTATTTTAAAATACATATTATTTAATTCGCAAGAATATATTTGATCTCAAGAACTAAAGTACGGGTGCCGCTTATTGCACTCGAGCAGAGGCAGGCTTTGTTAACCACCGTCTCAGCAGACAGCTCTCGGACATGTCGAAGAAAAAAAAAAAAAAAGACGGGGAGGGGAAACTCACCACTGCTGGTGAGAATGTAAACTACCTATGGAAAGTTGTGAGAAAACCCGTAAAAGATCAAAACTAGGTGGAGGCTGAGAGAGGCCAGCAGTTAAGAGCACCGACCTGCTCTTACAGAGGACCCGTTTCGGGTCGAATCCCCAGCACCCACATGGGCAGCGAGGAACCTCTGAAATTCCAATTCCAGGAGAACTCAGTTCCAGGGAAATCAGGACCCACCCTCATTCTGACCTGCGCTACGCGCTCGTCGTACCATGTCGCCATGACACTGACTGTCCACGCATATGGTGCACAAACCCACATGCGACAGTTACACTCCATACACATACAAAAAAATAAATAATTAAAAAACACTATATTCAAATGAGCCATACCCACTGACCCAGTCATACCACCCTGGGTATATACTCACAAGACTAAGTCCTATGTTAGGGATACCTGCATTGCCTTGTGTTATCACAACCTCCCTTACAATAGAAAGACTGGAACTAACACAGTGCCCCTCAACCAATAAGGGATAGAGAAAAATGTGGTACATACTACCAACGGAGTTCTATGCAGCTGTAAAGAAGATGGCTATCATGAAGCTTGCAAGTAAATGGATGAACTAGAAGACTATTTGTATAGTGAAGTAACACCAGTTCCCAGAAACAAAACAATTTGAATTGTATCCCTCATTTGTGGATGCTAACACCAAACCCCTAGTTGTAAGGCAAATTTGAGCAAACATTGTATATTTCCTTTTTATCTGAAAGAACTATGCTGTTATTATGTAAATCCCTTAAGTGGGCTAGCTAGTATTAACCTACGAACTTTATTTTCAGGATTTGTAATTTTGGTATATTTATGGGTGGAATGTATGTCATATTTTAGACTAATATTTAGAATTAAAGGGAAAATGATGAATTCCTTTTTTAATTTTACATTTTTGTTATTTTTGGTGATATAGGTACACACATGCACAGTATACATGTAGAGGAGTCAAACGCACAACTTGCCAGAGTTGGTTCTCTCCTACTATATAGTCTGGGGATCTAATTCATATCAGCAGTCTTTGGAGAAAGTAATGCTCATATCAAGTAAGGTTTGTGATCATCTTTTTGTAAGATTTCCTTGTAATATATATAATTTGGGAAATACATTTCTTTTTATTAAACTCACTAGTTCTTATAAATTCCACTGAAATCTTTTTGTTTTTTTTTTTGTTGTTTGTGTTTTTTTCACATAAAAAAATCTTATTTTGTATTTTTACCCAAGTTATAACATGCTGTACCTCCTTTGTCTCTATTTTTTTATCTCTTTCTCCGTCTTTCCAAAAATTCTCCATGTGGAAGTTGACTTTTGAGCAGGAGTTCACCTATTAGTCCAAGATCTATGTTCGTGTTTTTGACTACAGTCTCTTTCTGTTGTTATTGTTGTTGTCATTGTTTCCAATATTGCATCTATTCCCAACTACTTGGAACAAAGTTCAAGAGTCCAGTCACAGGAAATACTACACACTAGGTACTTGGACTTAGCAATCCACAGATGAGGGGATACCATTTCGTGTTTGTATTTTGGGACTGTGTTACTTCTCTCAACATGATAGTCCTCTAGCTCCTGCCATTTTCCTAGCAAGCTCTGATGTACAGCTTTTTTACATTCTGCATAGACACTCATTGTGTAGATGTACCCAATTTTCTCTATCTACTCGTCAATGAGGGCATTTGGGTTGGTACTCGCTCCCTGCGTATTTGTAGGAATGATAGAGATGAATATTAAATGGCTGTGTAATGTTATCTCGCGTTGGTGTGAGTGGTTTGGGGGTACATACCCAGGATTGGAATGTGTGGTTCAGGTGGCAGAGTTCATTCCAGTCTTCCACGGGTTCCCACACGGCTTTCCATGTGGCTGTACCAGTTTACATTCCCACCAGCGGGATGAGGTTCCTCTTTCCCCACAACTTTCTCCAGCACTTGTATCATTTGTTTTCTTGATCCTAGTGAGTCTTATGGTTAAGACTGATATCTTAAAGTGGTTTTTGAATTTGCATTTCTTATTGAGTTTAAGTGATGTTGAACACTTTCTTAAGGGTGTCTCAGCCATTCTGCTAATTCCTGCACTTGTGAAGTCTTTCTGTTCAGCCTGTTTTGCTCCATCTTTTGATGGGTTATTTGTTTCTTTCTTCTTGGTTTTTTGCAGAATTTGTTTATATTCTGGAAATCACATGCTTTGTTCAGAGTTTCTGCGGTGAAGATTCAGACTTTTGAGTTTAATGAGGTCCCATTTTCATATTGCTAACCTTAATTCTGCGTAGTGCTGTCTGATTAGGAATCTTTCTCCTACGCCTATGTCTTGTAGTCACTGCAACCTTGTTCTTCTATTGTCACTTCTCAGCAGGTTTGTGGTTTCACGTTTGAGGTCTTTGATCCAGTCTGGAATTGGACTTTGTAGTAGGTCAAGCGGTAGGGGTTTAATTTATTCTTCTGCAAGTGGTGATCCAGTTTGCAACCACTACTTGCTGAAATGCTGTCTTTTCTCCATTGTGTCTTCTTGGCCCCCTTGTCAAATACTGAGATGCGTCTGAACTGAGTATGTGTACTATTTGGATCTTCTTGTTTTTGTTCCGTGTCAATCTTTTTTGTCCAGCAGCATTTATAATGACTATACCCTGATATATTTTGAATCTGGTATATGGATCCCCCCTGTGTACTCTTTTGCTCAGGGTTGCTTTGGGCTCATGTCGAGGTCATTGTTATTTCCAAATGAATTTAAGGACTTTTTTTTTCTTTCCAAGCCTGGAAGAAAACCTCTTGGAGATTATTAAATTGGGATTGCATTAAATCTATACAGAGTCAGGGCCCAGAATGGATATTTTTTATGTTATATTTTCCCAATCCTGAGCACAGAGAGGTCTTTCCAGCGTCTGATATCTATTTGTTCCCTATTTCTTTCTTTAGAGGGTTTAAAATTTTTGTTGTACGATCTTTGGTCTTCTTTTGTATAGTCTTGTTCCCTAGGTATTTCTATTGTTGTGAGCTATTATAACTATATATATACTATATATAATATAGTATATATATAATATATCAATATAGTATATAAAATAATTACAACTCTATATTTATAATATTCCTCTAGCTGTTCCTGTTCCCATGTACTTCCTCTGCGCAGTGCTCCCAAGCCATCACACTTCACCCATCCTTGTATTGGAACAACCTCTCGAGCATCGAATTGGGAATCAACCCTGGGGCCCACCTTTATCTAATTAGAGAACCTTGCCCTTGATCCTTTGGCCCTTATAAATATAATATCTCATTGCACCAACAATGCAGACTTATTCATTCATGCTCCATCTTGCTTCCAATGAGAATATGAATATGATATGCTGCACTCCGCATCTTTGTATGCTAATTTCAAGCACACCCAATTCATTCACTAGCTTTGGGTGGAGGCAAGGTGGGGTCCAGGTGCTTCTGGTCACAAGGCACATGCCCAAGCGAAGTTTATTTATTTTATTAATAAACATTAGCATTTCGGGAAGTAAAAAGTCATAAAGTCTAAGAGTTCTGACTGTTATGTTGGTTGTTTTATTTTTTGTGTCTTTCTGAGACAGGGTCTCCCTGTAGCCCCAGCTGTCCAGGAACTCACTCTGTACGAACCAGGCTGGCCCTTGAACTACACAAAGATCCACCTGGCCTCTGCCTCCCAAGTGCTAGGATTAAAAGCGCGTGCGCCCAACCCAGCCCAGATTCTGACTGTATTTGACTACTCATGAATATTTACTTTCTGTGTTATTAACAGATCATTAATGTAAACAAGGTTATCAATAGCATAATCATCTATTTAAGATGTAATTCTATTAAATAGTAAGTTCCTAGAAAGAAAATAACCATAGGAGTAGGTGTGTAGCTCAATAGCAGAGCACTTACAGAGCACAAGCAAGGCCTTAGCTTTGATCCACAGCATATAAGAGGGGAAAGAAGGGGAGAGGGAATGAGGGAGGGTGGGAGGGGATGAGGGAGGAGTAGAAGGGGGGAGAAGAGGGAGAACGGATACAAGGGAGGGATGGTACTAATAGGATAGGATGTAGGGGAGCGAGGCAGGCATGATGACCGGGAGAGGCACAGGAGAGAGAGGAGCGCAAGGGAAAGGAGGAAGGATGGGGACTGGAGAGTGGAGAAGGGGGGAGGGGGAGAGGGGAGAGGAAGGGAGGGGAGTGGAGAAGCAGGGTGAGGGGGGCGGGGGAGTGGGGGCAGGGGTGGGGGGGGGGGACGGGAGGAGAAGGGGAGGGGGCTTGGAGCGGAGAGGAGGAAGAGGGGAGGGAGGGGGAGGGGAGAGGGGTTTTGCAGTGGGAGGAGGGAGGCTGGGCAAGGCGATCGAGATAATTTGCCTGCAACTTGGGCATCGGACGTGGTGGCAACCGATCCCCTGGTCAGTGTGTACCAAGGCTGACTTTTTACCCATGTGTGGGGTTGGGCGTAGAGAAGTAGGTGGTGCAGGGTTAATCTCAGGCCAGGAGAGGGGTAGGGGGGTGGAGGGCGGAATGCGTCGGCTGAGCCTATTCAGGAGAGAGTTTGGCTGGTGCCGTGTGGCCTGAGACATTTCCTGGAGTCTGGAATGTTCAGACGTGCTAGTAGGCTTACTTAGCGAGGCGTGTGGTGCGGCGGGTAGGAGGCTAACTCTGTCTAGCTTCGAGTGTAGACATATGACGTAGGTGCAGGGTGCGTTCCCATGTGCAGCAGGCTGGAGACTTGACTCTCATCGCCTAGCTCTTCCCAGCTGGATTGTCACATCTGTAAGATTACGCTGTGTGTAAAAGCGGAGGGGTTTTTCATTAGTATTGTTGGCACTTAATGGGCTGTTCTGCCCTGAGGGGGTTCGAGCACTCATGGACAGGACTCTGAACTCAGACTTCCTGGGTTTGGGCCACAGTGGCTTCCACTTTGAAGTCATTTATCATGTCAGTGCTTTACAGAGTACATGGTCAATGAGTGCCTGTTTTCCTAGTGGGACTCAGTAGGAGCGTGGGCAATGTGCGTGTGCCAGATTGTATTCTGTCAGCGTGCAAATTTGCCGAGTGGAGTTTATATGGAGCTGTGACTCTGAGTGTGGTGTTATCGGTGACTAAGTACTGGTGATTTTGAATCATATTATATTTATGGATCTGACATTCAGACAGTTTTAGTGTACACGTCTTCGGGATTTGTAAAATTTATAGTGAGTTTGCATACCACATTGTTTATTACCAGGTGTCTATTTGTTTCGAAGGCGGTGGGGTTATGTGCACTCAGATGGATATACGAGGCACCATGTACCGTAGATTCATTGTGCATCATCTTGTGAGTCCCAGCAGTGGATGGTGCTGCCCCAGATGAGGTACCATTCGTGCCATTTGTTTGGACATGTACTTTCAGAGGATATTCTGTCCATCTTTACCGCCAGTTTATGATGCCCTCTTATCGCTGCTACCATTGTGAGTACACCTACTCCATGCAGTCGGTTGAGGTGGGGGAGGCACGTTGGGTTGGTTCCAGCTCCTGCACTAGTGTGACACAGAGGCTGCATGTGAAAGGCTCCGTGCATGTATTCTGTGGGAGTTAAGTATGAGTCTTATGGATATACTACCGGAGATGGTATGACTGCTGGTCAGGGCAAGCTCATTTGAGCGTGCCGCGGGGCGTTCTCCACATGCCTTTCCCGAGTGCTCTGCTGACCGAGTTGACATTCCACAGGCCAAGTGGAGAAGTGTCCCCTTTCCCCACAACGCACTCTGCAAGCGTGTGGTGTGCGGGGTTGTATTTTGATGCCTGCAGCTGTTTGCGGAGTGGAGATGATTCGTGTGAAAGTGGTTTGTAATTTGCCTTCCTTAATATTCGTTGATGTTGAAAACACTTTAGAGATGTTTCTCTCAGCCATCTCTAATTCATCACTGTTTGAAGTCTTTGTTCACTCTTTGCTCCCATCTTTTGCAAGTGTGGTTCATTTGTTTTCGTTCTTTCTTGCTTTTCTGAGTTAGTTTATATTTATCTGGAAATCCAATGCTTGTCAGCTGTATCTGTGGCTGAGGTTTCCTCCCACTCTGTGGGTTTCTCTTCCACTTCCTCTATGTGTTTCTATTTGCAATGCACAGAAGCTTTTGAATATAAGCAGGTCCCCAATTTGTCATGTGTCAACTTTTATTCTTTGCACAGCTGCTGTTGATTTAGGAAGTTTCCTACCACCTATGTTGTCTTGTAGTTCTGCTGCCAAACTTTTCTTCTATCAACCTTCAGGCTTTGGGTTTCCATTTGAGATTTGACCATCTGGAGCTGACTTTTGATAGGAGGTGAAAGGTAGGGTTTAATTTCATTCTTTACAAGTGGTGATTATTTTGCCAACCCCACCTTGCTGAACATGATGCTAGTTTTTCCTCCATTGTGATCTTCGGCCCCTTGGTATGTAACAGTTTATAGTATGGTTGTCAACCTTGTTTTAACAGTGTTGCTTTTTTTTCCTCTCTCTCCTGTTTTAATTATTCTAAGGAAGTTAGTTCCAGTAACACATTATATTGATTTCCACATTTGATACTGTCAACTTAAAAAGGGGGAATAGAAGCTCATAATTATAGGATGGGTTGACTACTGCATTGGGACTATGTCAAGCAGGCCATCATGGTGCATGGCCTATGGGCAAAACACATGCACCGACCCACAGCAGGAAGTGGAAAGAAAGAATTCAGTGCTCCTGAAGTCATGTACAGGAGCACAACCCTCCTGTACCAACTCCACAATCCACTAAGTATTCATCAAAGCCAACCGGGCACAATAAATAAATGAGACTATAAAAGTACATTCCCGGGATACAAATTACAAACAACTGCATTGACAAATAACCATCTTAGGAGCCATAGAGCGTACGCCTCGTCAGCCACTCATTCCTGTGCACTTCCCATTAATTGATAATGCTGATCTAAAAGGAAGGACCAAGAAGTCCGGTCTCGTTCTGCTCCTGTCACATTATTAAGGACCAAATCCTCCTAAACCACATCTTTTTCAGTCCCACTGGAAGGCCTTGCCCTAAAACACAACAGCCGTCGCACAGAAGTCCGAAGTCATCAACAATCTTTTCCGAAATCCTCTATGTGCAAGAGAATTATATAATTCCTGGGTTATGTTGCTGAACATGGTTTATGCGTGATTCTCGGTAACCTAGTCCCTCTCGGTAGCCGTCCTATTCGGCAAAGGCGTCTAGAAAGCAGAGTAGACAACCGTGGCAGGCGGCTTAGGGATGTTCGAAAGAGACCTCCAGATCCTTTGTTCTGGATCATTACCCCTTCAAAGCGTCTGTGAAACTTAACAGCTCGATGATGACCTTGGTGAACCCTTAAGTTGGTTGAAGCATATTAGCCCTCCATCCCCGTGAGGCATGAGGCATCTTGGAACCACTTCATGTCTCCTCTGCCATTTCCTTCTAGCCAAAGGAACAGGCAAACAACCGCCAACACGATCACACTCATAACTTGGAAAACCACATCCAACAGATTGGTACTATTAATCTACACACTTAGCGAGCTACACACAACAACAACAAAGCACAAACACAACTACCCCAACCCCCACACACGCCCGAGAGTGATAGCCAAAAGATACATAATCTGCTGGACCTTCCTCTGAATGTCTCGAACCGTTCTTTGCATTGTGTGGAGCCATTGGTGAAGTACTGTCTGTGTTGGCCCATAAATAGCAGTCAGAGTGGGCATGTATGGAACCATGCCCATACTTTGTCACCAACGAGCAACCTCTCTACCGCACCTTCCCTACTGTCATGTTATATTTCTGCGGACATAGACCATTGGGACCTTGTTTCTCGTCAACTATGATTAAAGTAATACAAGTAGCCTGTCTTCTTCACCTTTGTTCATGAGCTGATCCCATCTGATTATAAACCAGAGGTGGAATATCCTAAGTCAGGCCTAGAGCTATTGCCTACGCATTAGCGTCAGATAGTGTGAGAAGCAACGATCAGGGTTCTCCCTCCCTGCCAAGCAAAAGCTTTGTACCAAATCTAAGCTAGAGGACCCAGAATTGGGTATCCCAAAAAAGTGGTTGCAGGTCTAAAAGGAATTAAAGAATCTTTAACCAAGCAAATGAGCGAGTGCCACGTTACCACTGATAAATGATATAGTCACTGGGTGATAATAGGCTCCGGTACATATCGGAGAGCTGGTCTATTGCCAGGCTCAGCGGAGGACAAGACCACCTGCCTCAATTGCTTCCCAAGCTGCTAGGACTAAAAGCGCTGATAACCAGAACCCCCAACACCTGCCACAATGGATATAAAATTGTATACTTTTAGTGGATGATAAATATTTGCTCACCTCCGTTGTGACCAGGTAATGCTCATGTTTGTCATAATGTTGCTCCACCAGCATACGCCTGGAGGCAACTGGAGGAGGGTAAAAAGACAAGTCGATGAGTACCCCAATTGCCTGTGTTACCTTACAGTTTTAAAGAAGATAAGGGGTCTGAGAGTTTTTAATAATTAGCCCACAGTATTGTTCATTGTAGAGTGGTCCCTAACAGAAGTCTATAATTATGTGACATGAAATCTTACAACCAATAAGTGCCACCTAAAAGCAACCAGTAACACGGTAGAGTGTGATAACTTAAATTAAATTAGAATTGACAATACTCGATGACTCCAGAGACCCATATTAAAAGAAGTAGAGAAAATGCAAAATTTCTTGGGGCTTATTATCTCTTTATCGCATACAGTCAAGGTAACTTTAGGTTCGGGCAAAACTGTCCCACTATATCCACCGAATGAACTCATGGTACTCTTGGCGAAAGGAATCAAAGAGTAAATCCGACTCGTACAACTGGCTGAATTCCCAAGAATAATTTGTTCACACACACAGGCCGCCATTATCTTATAAAAAGGAGAGAGAATAAAATAGCTTTATCGAGGTTTACTGAGGATTAGATTATGAAAAATGGAACCATCAGAGAATTTCCAGGAACAGGAGGAGAGGAGGAAGAGTAGAAGGAAAAGGAGGAGAAGAAAGACCAGCCGAACACCGAAGAAGGCACCAACCATCTATTTGAATTTTCCTAATTGCAAAAAATCTGAACCAACATCTATCTCTGATCTTAAAGTGATCTCGTAGAACGAAACTGTTTTAGAAGCAAGAATCAACTGTCTGCTGATTCGCTCCTAAATACCTTCGGTACCAGAATGACATTTGCTCAAGTCTGTCAGTAACTAGGCGTTAATCGTTAATATGATTCCCACACATCTCTTCTCTATTAGTCATAAGAGATAAAGGCAGGGATGACCTATGTTCTGAAAATAAAACCTAGCATGCAAAATGATAGGTCTCTGATACTATTCGAACCTCACACTCTGCACGTATGGGTAACGCACACAATGGCGCTATTTGGTACTGCTTGGCACATATAAGGCTAGGACATGAGCGTAGGCCATTGAGGAGCCAATCGTCTTACATAGGAGAGGCTTCCTGGACTGCCTGAGTTACTAGTTCAGAGGCGCTCTGGGGCTCGCAGGCACACCAGGTCCAGAGGCCTGATAGGTGGGAGAGAGATCGCCAAGAAGCTCGGTCAGGGTGCTGGGAAATTTCTGACATCCCTTACATTTCATTATTGCCAATTGTCTGCTGTTGATTGTCCATCTCCGTGGCGAATTCAGCGACGGGTTATCAATCCAAAGCGGCAGTCATCTGCGAGCTCATTATTGGGAAATATACTAAAAATCAGTATTATTCTGTGTTCTCTACCATAACCGTGGCACTGGAGATTCATCAATGAAGTGGGAGTTTTTTAATAAATCAGTGTGTGCAAAACCTTTTATTTTATGTAAGGAAGGCGAGACCAGAGTGGAGGTAACAATGCGAACATATTCATAGGACCTATAGTGTGAATTGTGCAATATATAGTTTTGGGAGTACTACTCTCAAAGCATTTAATTACCGTGAATAATGAAATCTAGGAGCCTTTACCAACAATTTCAAAAATTGCTGCATAAAAAAATTCTCGGAAATCCATTCAGAAAACTTCTTATACAAAGCGACTATTCAAAATGATACCTATTCATTTAAGTCATTAAGTCTGAACTCTCCTACAAGACCCTTCCATACCCTTGCAGCTAATCTAAAGATTCAAGTACATATGCTACACAACACCACCACAACACAACAACACCACTACACCCGAACCGCACCCACAAAAGCCTAAAGGCTTACCTTCAATGAGTGAGCAGACAAGACTTCTAGATTTTTTTCCCCTCAGTCAGCAAATGACCAGGTTTTGAAATATAATGGCCATGATTGTTTTAGAATATTTTGCTCCTAATTGATTTGTAATTGTGATTATCCAATCTTCCAGTTAAGATATGTACAATGTCCAGTTATTTTTAATGTGTGTGCTGGGAGGTGAGGTCGGCCATGGGAGGAGATGATTGAATATATTAAAAAATTTCTCGTAAAGACTTCACCCTTGCCTAAGGATCAGGTCACAGGTGTATTCTGCCAAGCATGGCCCCTTAGGCTTCACTATGTACCCAGAACTTGGGTCCGTGAACCCCTGATAACCATTGGCCTCTTAATCCGCAAGTGTTGGGGACTTGTAGTGGGTTCCACCTCTTTGGGTACTTTATTTAAATGTATAGAACTGCTTAAAGCAAAACAGAGAGTTAGCATGACTTGCCTGACTTTTGCCTTTGAATGCATATGCAAGAAGTAACTGAAGTTGATTTATTAAAAGAAATGGCATACTTGGTTCTTCTAGCACTTTTTTCCAGCAATCTCAGGTGGGGAATAAAATAACCTCGCATCTCTACTACCGTCGATAAGTATGAGCCTAACTGCCTATTTATTTCTTACCCTGTTTAAACTGAAACCCTGGAGACTCGAGGCATCAGATAAGTTTGGACGAACAATATGTTAATAAAATATGAAAGAGGCATATTGTCAAAAGGCATTAATGCCGAGCATGGAGAAATTCTCTTAGAACGTTGTCATTTGTTTGCATAACGCAGCGTTATAGGCCACATGATGGCTCGGTAGAATAAAATATAAAATTACACACTTTTGTCGTGAAGCCAACGATTCAAGATTACTTTAATGAACAGTAATATACAATTAAAGCTCAGCATATATGCTTAGAAACCCTGAAGTTGCACGTGGACATCACCAATGAATTTGGGAGTCAGAATTCCCAGCACTCCACCAGCATCTTGGCGACTCTCTCCCACCCTCAGCCTCTGAGTCAGCCCCTCATCCTTGGTCCCTCCCTCGCAGCCATCCTAGTGGAGGGAAATGGCATTGCCTGTGGCTTCATTTTCATTCCCCTAATGGTTTAGCAGACTGGATACCTTGACATTTGCTCACTAGTCACTCTTATAGATTGTTTCTGAAGTGTGTTGTCAGGCTTTGGTCTATATTTTCGAAGACTTATTCTTAAATATTAATTTTAATTTCAGGCTTTTGTCCATATTTCCTGAGGTTTACTCCTAAAGATTAGGTTTTTTTTCAAAATACTTTAAATAACAGTTTCTTTTATAGTTTTTCATTATAACTGTGTGGAATGTATCTCTGCTGCCCTGGCAACTCCACCCGCTGGTCTAGTACTGTCTTTCGTTGCTGCTTCATCAGGGTTTCCTCTGTACATAATTATGCTGTCTTTGTTGGTGATGATTCTGGTTTTTGAGACAGTGTTTCACTATGTAGGCCAGGCTGGCTTAAACTCTAGAGATCCAGCTGTTTTGGGCAATCATGTTGCCTTTAAAGATGATGTTTTGCCTCTGATTATTTCCAGGTCAAAGCTAAATAGAAATCTTGCAAGTGGATGTTCTTTTTCCCAAGACACTGAGTTCAGGACTTTGTCTGGTCTTCTGAAGAAGCCAAGGCAGGAGGATCACAAGTTCAAGGCCTTCCTGGGTTAAAAAGTGAGTTCCAGGCCAGCCTGAGTAACTTAGTGAGGTCCTGTCTCAAATCAAAAGAAAAGCAAAACATGAGTTGGCTGTGGCTCAGTAATAGAGAGGCTCTGGGTTCCATCCTTATCAGCATAAATAAATAAAATAAATAAATAAATTTTGAGTTGCTACAATTTGGATACGGAATGTACCTTAATAGGCTCATTATTTAGAGGCTTGGTGCCCAGGTTGGTGTTTGGGAACTTGGGATACCCTTTAAAATGTGATGTGGGGAGTTTACGGTACAGGAGGGTGTGCTCCTGTACATGACTGCAGAGCACTGAATTCTTTCTTTCACTTCCTGGCTGTGGGGTCGGTGCATGTGTTTTGCCATGTGCATGCACCATGATGGCCTGCTTGATCATAGTCCCCCAATGCAGTAGTCAACCCATCCTATAATTATGAGCTTCTTACTTCCCCCTTTTTAAGTTGACAGTCTCATGTGGAAATCCAATTAATATATAATGTTAACTGAACTAACTTCCTTAGAATAAATTAAAACAGAAGAGAGGGAAAAAAAGCAACACGTTTAAAACAAGGTTGACAACCATACTAATTAAACTGTTACATACAAGGGGGCCCAGAAGACACAATGGAGGAAAAATAGCATCTTTAGCAAGTGGTGTTGGCAAAACTAGATCACCACTTGTAAAAGAATGAAATTAAACCCCTACCTTTCACCCTGTACAAAAGTCAACTCCAGATGGATCAAATACCTCAAAGTGAAACCCAAAACCCTGAAGGTGATAGAAGAAAAAGTTGGCAGCAGCCTACAAGACACAGGTGTAGGAAAAGACTTCCTAAATCAGACAGCAGCTGTGCAAGAAATAAAGTTGACAATTGACAAATGGGACCTCATTAAATTCAAAAGCTTCTGTGCATCAAAAGAAACAATCAAGGAAGTGAAGAGAAAACCCACAGAGTGGGAGGAAACCTTCACCACAGATACAGCTGACAAAGCATTGATTTCCAGAATATATAAACTACTCAGAAAACAAAGAAGAAAGAAAACAAATGACCCACTCAAAAGATGGAGCAAAGAGTTGAACAAAGACTTCACAAGTGAGGAATTAGAGATGGCTGAGAAACATCTTAAAGTGTTCAACATCACTAATAATTAAGGAAATGCAAATTAAAACCACTTTAAGATATCATCTCACTCCGATAAGACTGGCTAGGATCAAGAATACAAATGATACCAAGTGCTAGAGTGGTTGTGGGGAAAGGGGAACACTCATCCACTGCTGGTGGGAATGTAAACTGGTACAGCCACTATGGAAAGCAGTGTGGAGAACCCTGGGAAGACTCAAAATGAGCTTGCCACCTGACCCAGTCATACCACTCCTGGGTATATACCCATAAGACTCATCTTACTGCAGAGATACATGCACAGCCATTTTTATTGCAGCTCTGTTCACAATAGTGAAGAGCTGGAACCAACCCAAGTGCCCCTCAACTGATGAGTGGATAGAGAAAATGTGGTACATCTACACAATGGAGTTCTATGCAGCGATAAAGAAAGATGACATCATGAACTTTGCGGGTAAATGGATGGAGCTAGAAGATATCATGCTGAGTGAAGTAACATGGTTCCAGAAAAACAAAGGACGAATGGTATCCCTCATCTGTGGATGCTAGCACCAATTACCTAATTGTATGGGAAACTTAGCAATGTTAATGTGATCTAAAAACAACTGTCCTCTTATATAGTGAATCCCTTAAAAAATAAATGAATTAAAAATTAAAAAATAAATTGTTACATAACAAAGACATAAAACTGGAAGTCAGATATAAATTAATTGCAAAAGTTTAGCAGGATAACCAACCAGGTAGCCATAAACTTGGCAATCATGACAATAGCACAGATGTACTGAGTCCCACTAGGAAAACAGGCACTCATTGACCATGTACTCTGTAAAGCACTGACATGATAAATGACTTCAAAGTGGAAGCCACTGTGGCCCAAACCCAGGAAGTCTGAGTTCAGAGTCCTGTCCATGAGTGCTCGAACCCCCTCAGGGCAGAACAGCCCATTAAGTGCAAATACATGTAAAAACCCATGTTAAACAGTATCTTGTAAATACAGGTTAGGGCGGTAGTGTGAGCCTGTAATCCCAGCATTTGGGAAGCAGCTAGGAAGATGAGGAGTCAAGGTCATTCTGAGCTGCATAGCAAGTTTGAAGCTAGACAGAGTTAGCCTCTAGGCACCAAGCCTCTAAGTTATGAGCCTATTAAGGAACATTCCAGATCCAGGAAATGTCTGCAGGAAGGAAGAAACTTTATGAAAGCCAGCCAAGCATTGCTCATAATCTCCTGGCCTGAGATTAACTGCACCACCTACTTTCAGCAAAAGATGGGTAAAAGTCAGCCTTGGTACACATTGTGAAGGATGGGAGTGCAGGGGTGTGGCCAGCACTCTCAGAACCCCAGAGTGTCAGGACATGATTATTTTCCATCTCCTCCTCCTCTTCCTCTCCCCTTCCTCCTCCTCCCCCTCCCCTTCCTCCCCCTCCCCTCCCCTTCTTCCCCCTCCCCCTCC